>VZTO01016660.1:0-244397 GCA_013400615.1 Syrrhaptes paradoxus | reverse complement strand
CCTCACAAGCACTAATAGAAAAAAAAAAATTTAAAAAGGGGGCGGTGAGGGGGGGCCGCGGCAGGCGTTAGGCTGCTGCCCATCCCCCGCCCGCCTCCAACCGCCACAGAGACAAACAGGGCGCCCTCCCCACCCCCCCTTTCCCACCCCAGCCCCGGCCCGGCCGCGGCCCATTCCCGCCCCGCGCTCGGCCCGCGGGGGTCGGCGCAGCGCCCCGGTTCTTACCTTGCGAGTGTCGGCGGAGCGGCTGCTCCCCCCTTCCTTGGGAACGGAGGCACGAGAAATTCACCCTTGTTTGTCTCTCCTCCTGGTGTGTTTTATTTTTTTTTTTTTTATACAGCCGCGTATATACACATACACATCTGTGTGTCCCCGTGCCTGTGTGTGCGTACACACATATAGGTATCGATAATATTATTTTTTTTTTTTAGCTGAGGTGTCCACACCAAGAGGAGGAGGGGGAGAAAAAAAAAAAAAGAAAAAAAAAAAACAACAAAAAACACAAGAAAAGAAAAAAAAAAAACAACAAAAAACACAAGAAAAGAAAAAAAAAAAACAACAAAAAACACAAGAAAAGAAAAAAAAAAAACACAAAAAAAAAAAGAAAATAATATCTGTGTGTGTGTGATTTAGATTGAGGAGGAATTGAGGCAGAATGTAGAAGCTGTTACTGAGGGAAGGAGCCAAGCGGCTCGGAGCAGCCAGCGGCCCTCAGACACTCCGCGCGGGGAGAGGGTGGCCAGCCGCACGGAAATGGGCGCCAGCGCGCAGGGAAGGGAAGGGAGGGAAGCAGCCCAGCCGGGAGGCGAGGCGAGGCCAGGAGGAGCGGGGCTCGGCCTGCTGCGGCCGCCTGCCACAGCAAACCCGCCGCCCTGCCAGCGCAGGGGTCGGCGGCCGGGGCGGGGGGACCCCAGCCCTCTCCCCACACACACCCCCCGCTCACCGCGCTCTCCGGGCCTGCGGGAGGGGAGACGGGCTGCGGGGAGGCCGCCCGCGGCCCTCACACCACGGGGAGAGGCCGCCCGGACCTGCCGGCGGGTGCGGGGCCCAGGCAGCCGCCCCGGGGCCTGTCCCCGCCGCTCGGGGTGCTGGTGGCCGGGCTCTGAGGGAGCGGGTGCCCGGGGAGGGCTGGCGCACGGCAGGCCCCGCAGCGAGCAGGCAGGGTGGGGCGGGCCTGGAGGTTTTTCTAGGAAAGCTGTAAATTGGGCTCAGTTGTGCCGTATGCAGGGTTTAACCTCATGTTTTTAGTCTTTTTTGTGGCGTGTGGTGGCTGGCGATGGCACCTGGCCGGGGGGATCCCCTCCCGCGTGGGGTGAGGTTCTGTGTGATGCTCTCGCCTGGGTATCTTACTGCGGCTATCCCGTCATTTTATTTAATGAAGACCATCCTCTACAGTAACAGTGTTGTGTCCTACCTGGGTGATGTTCATTTATCACAGGTTTGTTTATTTTTTAAAGCGAGCTTTGTTAATCGAAACCACATTCATCACTAGGCGGTCCTCTCCATCCTAAAATGTTTTTGCAATAGCATTTCACGCTCGTGGGCGTTGGTCCAACACCCTCATGTCCGGACGTTGGCACTCCGGCAGAGTCCCAATGACCACAAACCACGCACAGCTCCGACAGCAACATCAGGTGTCATTCCTGCTTCTGCCAAGGGCCCGCCGCGTGCATATACCCGGGTCTGATGCTGCTTGAATGGGGCCTCAGCATCACCACACTTCTGCAGAACTCGCTTTTACTGCAGCTGGCAAAATGGAGAAGTAGTGAGATGGGATGCAAATGTAGCTCTTTTTTTTCTTTTTTTGTTAATGAACAGAACTAGGCATTGCTGGAAAACTATTTTAGTCCTAAAGCAGCAGATCTGGAGTTAAGGGTGGATTTTGCATTCAGCCTAACGACTGGGACATACCCCATGCAGATTTCACCCACCTGAGCTTCAACTCACAAGCCCATAGGACCCCTCCGCTCCAGGCAGCCTTGATGAAGGCAGATGGGTGAGTCTCTGTGTGTAGGATCACCTCACAGGACTCATTTTTTTCAGGGTCAGACCCATGGACTTTTCCTCCTTTTATGAAGAATAATATTTGAATAAATGCAGAAAACTTTTGGGGTTTTTTTTTGCATTGCAAAATAATTTAATTCAGAGAAAGCCCTGGGCCTTCAGTCTGTTTGCTTGAAGAGGTCTGAGTTACATGAGGAAACCAAATTCTCTCTAGAAAGCTAAGGAGCGTAATTTTAATTGTAAGCCATTTGATGTTCAACATTTATTTCTGTAATGATTTTGATGGCCAAAGTGGGCAACTTGGCTGAATTGGGAAATTTAAAACAGTGGCAAGGGACTCATTAACACCTTCCTGCATTACAATCACAGATCTGTCCTTGCTTCTAAATACTCTGAATGATTTATTTCCTAGGTAAAAGAAGATAAGCAATAACAGTGGGTGGAGGAAGGGGGAATGGCAGTACACACACAGCCTAAAGCAAGAGGAAAGAAGATAAGGGACCTCTTACAGGGGGCTGTGGGACAGCAGAGGCCTGAAGAGGGGTACGGGAGGAGCTGTGAGAAGTCCATGAAATAGGAACAGGAGGTGTGCCCTCTCCCTTGTGTGGGAAACAGAGGAGGGGAAACCCCTCCGGTGTACGTTGTTGTTTGGCCCACAGGAACTACAAACACCGTCTTCCCATCCATCTGCTGAGCAGCGACAACGTGCTGAAGTCATCTGGCTGAAGGTTTCCGTGGTCTGGTGTTCTCCAAATGTTGAGTCACGACTCAGGGGTGCCAGGCTCTCATTTTTAACGTGATGATGTACTCCACTGGGTGATCACCGGAGTATACAAAGTGCATTCTGGCAGACTTATGCTTTAATAATTTTACCCCATCCATTTTGTTTTGCTTTCTCTTTCTTTATAAAGGCAAACACTTCACAGGACTGCACAAAGGCCTTACTCTCCATGATGAGCTTTAGACTTTGTAGTTTTGTTGCACGAATACGCAGCTGGGCTCAGAGTTACTGGGGCCACTTCCAGAGCGTACGGGAGGGAGGTTCTCGCTTTCAGAGGTTTCCAAGAACGGATGTTGGGTAACACAGGGCAGTTGAGCAGGCTGTGGTTTACAGAGGGTTGTTCAGAGAGCAAGCTGAGCTTAGGCGGTTGGCTTTGCCTTGAGCAGGGAGAGGCACTTTTAAACAATAACAGTTCTCACATTCCCAAAGTCTCCTAGCAGCAAGAAAGATGGGACCAGACCCTAACCTCTGGATGTAGAAGTGGACCTCTCCGAGGTCTTGGTTCATCCACATGTCTGAATAAAATTGTGCCTTCAAAGTGCTTCAGTAACGTGGCTGCTCGCTTTCCATGGCTCTGTCACCCCAACAACTGGAAAGTCTTCTCACAGCCATGTTTGTAAGACACATCCTTAAAATAGTTGAAATTACTTGTAACAGTGAGTGCTCGGCCTACTAAGCACATATAAGCAAATATTTGTAATAACTGGACCCGTGTTTGCACAGCACCAAGCACACAGCCTGAGCTCCATAAATAATACTACTTGGCACTCACAGAGTGGTTTCCATTTCCAAAGCACTTTAGTCATAACCCTTGACACCTATATGGCCTTTTACATCCTTACAAGAATTAATTAATCCTCACAATGTCCTGTGAGATAGGTATGCACTGCAATAATAACAATAACAACAATTAATAATTCATGCCTTCTACTCAAAAATCACTGCAGGGATTAAAATGCATCTGTAATACTTGTTTTTTATTAACATTTTCCAGCAAATAATAAAAGCCATGGTATTGTGTTAAATCTATATAATATCTATCCATAAATCTTTTGCAGATTGAGGTGAGACTGAAGGCCCAGCAAGATACCAGTACGTCAGTAGGAACTGGGTTACTGACTCCAGAAAACAAGTTCAAGTCCGGTCCACCATGCAGTCTAGGTGCCAGAAAGAAACTTGCCACGCATGGCAGTGCATAAGTAAACACCAGCGAAGCAGGAAGGCTCTTTGTTCATTTTTAGCTCTTGTTTATGCAAAGGCTCCCCCAGTTACGGCACGCGTTATGGGACCCCATCCTATACAAACACAGCACCAAGAAAATGCAAGCGCTTACCGGCTGAGAAATGGCAGTGACTCAGCACCACGTTGTACAACAGGGAGAGCAGGGACAAGTCTGGCCAACACCAGGGCAAACCCTTTCCCTCGTAAAAATTACCATATTGCCTTTGATATGCAGGCAAGTGCCAGTTAAACCTGATATTTAAACAAGTGGGACTTAAACCCTGTTGACTTAAACAGACAAACCGGCAGGCTCCCACCGGGGGAGCACCCCGGCTCTGGGCATGCTGGGATGGAGGAGGGACGGGGTGCTGGATTTGGGCTCCCCACACAGACAGTCCAATTCCCCATGAAAGTGTTTTTTCAGTTTGTGTCCCAAAGTGGATTAGTGTAAACCACAAAGGCACCCTTAGTCCTAGTAATGCCACGCCAGAAAACAGTGGGAAAGAGTAGATAGGCACACCCACACCCTAGCGATTTCCCCATGACTTCCCTGTCTCTGTGAGCTCTGAATCTGGAGCACTGAACAATTAATATGAGGAAGATATCAACTTAAAAAAAAACAACCTCTAAATAATTTCTTTGTGTTGCACATACTGAGAAAGGAAATGGAAGTTCACCACTTTGAAGGGACTGGCTTTATTCTTTTTGCTGACAATGACTGTTTGCAGGAGAAGACACGCTGGGAGAGGGACTTGTTTCTGAGTAGGGAACATCTTCTGCTACTACCTTGGTGTACAAATTAATCAGCAATTGATCAGTGGACACATGGTAAAAAATGTCTAACATTGGTGATTAACATGCCTGTAGCACTACTTCTTATTTTCACCAGTTGCTTTAAAGTATACACACAGAGATATGTTGTTGATCTTCATAAGGCAGAAAGGATTCCATCCCAAAACAATAATTTCATTCATACACTTACCCAGATTGATCTCGGAGGCTTCTGCTTCTCAGAATAAACAGCAAGAGCAGAGGAACAGTGTGACCAGGTGAATAGTCTCTCATTCACAGGCAGCTGATGCACTGTGTGATCCAAAGCCATGAAGTGGCTCTTTCAGACATTTCAGGACACAAGTTACACCCCTTAGAGCACGTTTGGCGCTGCTGTACATCTGTGAGGTTAAGACAAGTAAGCCAGTTACGTTCTCTCTGGTACACAGAGCTTCAGCAGGGCGCGGCTGCTCATCCTGGCTCTTCTGCACAGGGGCAATTTCATGTCCGTATCTTTAAAAGCTATCAGCAGGGCCCCAGAAAAGAGCATAGCCCACAGATGACAAAGTTAAGAACTGCTGCTGTGGGATTGGGATATTTACCAAACAAAGGCATTGGCCTTATTGTCTTATTGATGCTGACCTCCTCCCCAGAGGCCCAGCGTACCCTAAAGGCTTTAAGATGACCACAAATGTGTGTGTGAACATGCCACACCAAGGAGAGCTTCCAAATTGGTGCCAGAGGAACATCTTTTTAAAGAAAAAGTGAGAGTAGCAGAGGAGAAGAAATGCCAGCTGCTTCAGCCCCCTTGGAGCAGGGCTCCTGCACCTTGTCTTCATGCAGAGGAATGGCTGCTCCCACTGGGGTACATTTTCCCCTTTTTTTTTGGTGGGGGGAGAGGAAAAACAATGGGTTTTGTTGCTGCTGTCCCAGGGCGTCCCTGCCTGCAGAGGGCTGCCATTGTGGGCAGAGGATGCTACCGTCCCCTCGGGCTCCCGAAGCGGTTCCTGGCACAAGAGGGATGACAAAGTGAAAGCTGTCCCAGGGCCACCAACCATCATGATTAGTGTCGTGTTGAAAGCCCTGAATATCATCCCTTGCCACCCAGAATCTGGACTCAGAAGGATTTGTGGGTGTTCTGCACAATTGTGAAGAAGAGGAGAAAAATGAGTGAACAACACAAAAAGATGCTGATACAGACCTGAGTCAGGAAAAGCAACACGTCACTCAGCATGGACTGACCCCAGCGGTTTTAGTTATCGCAGGTGCAGAGCTGTAGTTTCAGTGTGAACTGGGGTTGTTTCCTTGAGAAGGGGACACTTTGCCAGCGGGTACCATGACAGCAGGCAGGCTGTTGTTAAAACAACCTCTCTGCAAGCACACCCAGCAATGCAAGACCAGACTGCCTCCAAGTTCCTGGAGCAATTAGTTTAGACATGGCGAGCTGAGCTAGAGACATGGGAACAAATTTATTTTTTTAACTTTAATCACTCTCTAAGGATGGTTTTAACTTTTTTTTTGTAGTTGGATATGTAAATATCCACATTTCTTAAAATGGAAAAAGAAAAGTTACTTCTCAAATAGAAATACTGTGAAGGGCCCTGTTAACTCCATGGTTATGGCAAAGATCCCTTCACAGCAGGGCTGTAACTCAGGTATTACATCCTACAATGGCTAAGCAAATCCAAACTTGTTTTATTTTAACAAGGTTACGAAAAAGGGTGTGTACCAGCAGCTATCGCACACCTCTGAAGTTTCAAGCAAGATGTATCTGGCTCTCGTATGAGATCAAAACGGATTATCTCACAAGAGCCAGGATGTGGTTGCAAAAATTCAGTATTGTAAGTGTCATCGTGATTCATACTATAATCTACGTTACTCAATATAATTACTGCAGAGTAAATAGAAGGACAAAAGGTATAATACTTATTAGATATTTACCTTTATCTCCGTCAAATACTATTTTAGTACTTCCTGGAAGCCCAGGAATCCAGCCAGCTTGAAGAGGATTCCTTTTTCATGCCGGTACTTAAAGCCCCGCTTTTCTTTCATTATGCATACATTGTTCTGGTTCTTTATGTGAGCAGAGGACAGAGCCAGGACTGTTTGCTCCCTAATCAGAGTCCTGAAAGACTCCTCATGTGGCCTTCAGCAAGCTGTTTATTAGCAGGGCATGAGCTTCCATCTATAAAAAGAGAGGACTAACACAGCTACTAACCATGATGATATTATTGTTAACACATAATTATCTATCTCACAAGAAAATTGGGAGGGTAGATTAGTGTTTATGAAGTATTTTAAAAGATGATCATATTATTTATGTGAGGGCTATATTTTATGGCCTGAGGACAGCAATTGTTGAAAACTACCTTGTAATTAGGTTTTGCTAATGATAGTGTCAAAAAGGTTTAGAGAACAATATCAATAGGTACATTCAAAAGTCCCTGATTTTTCTTCTTACTGTATTATTGGTATCAGCTGTTTTCCTGTAGATAGGTATGCTATATCCACATCTACAAGATGTTAAGCATTATTTTCTGGCATATAAACATAAAATGAATGACGTACATGGTCGTGCCAAAGCACACCTGGCAGTACATTCTTCGGCAGCTCGCTCCAGTGATTAAAGCCCTTGAAGTCAACAGAGGTTTTGCAGTTGTTGGGGTTTGTGTTTTTTGTTTTTTCTCCTCACCCCGCTGGGCTAGGATTTCATCCTGGATCTTTCATCCAGCCTTGTCTTTCACTGCTCATCACTGATGTGCTTAACACTCAGTTAAAGCACACCCTGGATTTATTTTATCCAGTCCCTTAGCTTGTGGAAGGGTGTTTGCAGGTCCTCATCATAGGGAGCTGACTGCAGCCAAGTCCAGCCAGAAGGATGACTTTGCTGGGGCCTCCTGTATTTCCTCGTTTTTGTTTTTTTTTTTAAGTCAATTATCTAAATTTCATTTAACATCCATTTCTTTTCAGTTTTATTCTTGAGGACTTCTGATAACCTATCAAACTTTCCTGAGCTGGTTGCAGTGTTCACCCCCTCCGATGTGCACCACAACGCTGACTGTGAATGGCTGCAGTAGATTAAGCAGCATATTTCCACAAAACATTTCCAATACGAGCCCAAATTTTATGAGCTGTGTGAGCATCCTGTGTAACATTTCTAGCAGGTACATAAAACACTTTGGGGTATATACAGAAAGAGACATTTGACTGGGTAGACCAGTGCATTAGAAATAGCTCTCAATCTTTCACGGTGCTAGATGTGTGCCATAACATGAGACCAAAAGACCAAGAAAAAAGAAAAAACCCAAAGCACACAGTGGAAGAATGAACTGAGAATTATTTCCTCAGCTGAGCCAATATTTCCTACAACACGGCTTTCTGTGAGTCAGCCTTTTTGTGCCACAGAACTTAAAATAGCAAAAGTGAGATAAGAGTAGGCTTGTTGGAAATAGAAATTTGCAAGGGGTAGAAAAAAAAACCCCACAGCTTTTGGACCAGAAGAGTGGTGATGAGCATGGTGGTGATCTGCTGGTAATAGATTACTGTAAAAATATATCAAATAATCCTAAAAAAGGTAACATTTATCTAAGATGGTAAAACATGGTAAATCCCAGGGATTTCAGCAGCTCCCTGTCCCTCTTGCAGCACTGAGGGCAGAGAGGGCAGCACCCTGACTCCTCTCTTTCTCCCTCTCCAATAAACAGGACTGGTTTCATCCCAACCTCCTTTAATTTTCCTTATGCTGCTGAGAAGCCTGGGGCTTGCAGAGAGGAACCTCAGGCAAATTCCACACTGATTTCACATCGTTCAAGACAGGGCTTAATAAATATACATAGAGGAGGAGAGAGAATATTTCTAGAGGCAGAGTGAAGCAGGGGATGGGCTAGCAATTATGCAGACTTGTTGGCCACATCCCAGCCTTTGGTGGTTCTTCAAGGGCTGTGCCTGCCAGAAATGAGTTTAAAATCTGGATGAAACACATCTCCCACCAAACCCACCAGCTTCCCTATTTGCTTACATGACGTGCAGCACACCCAGGAAAGAGTTCCCACCGAGAGCAAAGATCACGCGCCTGCTGGTAATTCTGCACCGTCAACTAGAAGCAATTAGTGTGCCAAAGGGGTGGAGCCCCCATCATTGCCTGTATGAAAATTAAGATCATTATTAAAATGGAGAAGAAAACAAAAAAGGCACCCCAGCTTTCAGGAGGGCTGAGGTTGTCTCTTCCATTACTGGTTTAATGAAGTCTCTTGTGGCCCCCTCAGGTTTCATCCACTTGCTCACAGTCCATATGGATCATTCCCTCCGTTCCCCTCTATTTAGGCTCAAAATCTAACATTTGCTAACTTAATTGGACACGAGGCATTTTGCAAAGGAGCAGTGGCCCCACGCAGATACACGGCATTTGTCTTTCATTTTTCATTTCTTCCTATCACATGCAGGTCCCATTCTGCGAGGCGCTGGGCAGACATAGCTGCACCAGATGTGTAACATAAGCAAACAAAGCCGAGGCGTGGATACTGCCTGGCTTTACACAGCAGGTTATTTTTAAAGCTAAAAGCAAAACCTCCGTCTCCTGAGCCTCGTTGAGGGGAGGCTCACTGCAGCCAGGCTGCGTCTTCGCATTCAAACCCAGGCGTTTCTGCGTGAGCGCCCTCCCTCCCTCTGTTGCTCAGGAATTTTTATTTTAAAAAGTCTACAAGGACATAAAAAAACTTTTCATTTCCCACATCCTGTCATTAAGCAGCTGTACTCTGAACAATGAATGATGACAAACCAAAGCAACAGTTTTAAGTGAAGCAGGATTACACTTGGCATCGCTATTTGTTATGTGGCTTACTGGACAGCAAGACAAATGCGTACTTCTGCTACCCTTTCCCGCTGCCAGCTCTGTCCCCTATTAATACGTAACTGCACGATTGGAAGGAGCACTGTAGCCAAAGCAGCTGCAGGATGAGACCCCAAAAATCAAATTACATCTGGGCCAGCAAGGGCTGGGGGTCTGCAGTCTTGGATGGGACCTTTGGTTCCTCACCTCTGGCACTGACCCGGCACTATCTGATGCTTCAGCAGGAAGAAAAAGACCCTCACAAAGCTCCTGGCCCATGATGCTCTCATATACATCTGAGCAGACGGCTGTCCTGGCCTGGGGGGGAGCAGCTCACCAGAGAATTTTAACCAAAATCCTGCTCCATTGCATTATTCTCTACTGAGTAAGGTGAAAACATAACCAACCCATGCCTGATTAATTATCTCACAGTACTTGCAGAGGTTTAAGTAATATCACACATTGCTCATGCATCCTCTAAAGCCTTGCTGGTAATGATGATACATTGCTGCTAACAGTAACACCATTTAGAAACTGGAGCTACAAAAATATTCGCCAAGGATGCTGCCAGCCTTACACAAATTGATGTGAATGTATAATGGCATTACTCTGCACCAACGTGGTCCTTGTACACCACGAGGCTCAAATTGCTGTACCCATCAGGGCACACAGCTCCCGTCTGGGCTGCCGAGGGACAGCAGGGGTATGTACTCTGCACATACAAAGTGACATTTAGCAATATCTGCTTGGAAATGTTCTTGGTTCCTTCTGGACCATCTTTCCGTGCAAACACAAGACCCATTCAGCCTGGGTCACATCCGCAGGCGATCAGGAGTCAATGGGATTATTCATGTTCCGAAAACTGCACACGTACTCGAGTTGTTCCTTCGGCAGGAGCCTGGACTGACGCTGCTGTGAGCCTCCAGCCCCAATCATTTCAGCATTTGCACATATTCCACCTCCCGTGAGGCCCACAGGACTTCTGTAAACATAAATAATGGCAACATTAGGGCCCCGTTTCAAGTCCGAGATTGCAAATGGTATTTCTATTTACTATTGAGCTCCTATTTATTCATCAAATGCATTAGAAAATCCATTAGAGAGGAAATTAAGGACCTAATGACCTGTGCCATCATTTGAACCTGGTGTTTCAGATGCCTGCATCAAGTACAGTTCTGCGCTTCCATCTCATCTTGTCCTGTGACTCACTCGAGGTGGGAAGCGGCACAATGAGACAGCCTTATTCACCCTCCACACCAGTAACCAGCTGGCAGAAAACCCGGCCGCAGGGCCGAGCACGGCTGCCTGTGTGGGCAGGAGAAGCAGCACCTGCCGGCAGCAGCAGCAGGGCGAGGGCAGCCAGTGCCTGCTCACAGCCACTCTGACGGGAATCAAGGGCGGCTGCAAAGGAAGGAATGGCGTGGTCTGCTGTGGCATATGGATATGCATGTGTACGTATATAATACACATATTTAGAAAGCAGGAGTGAGATGCAGTGGATCTGACTCAGAGCTCTGTCCTGCTGCAGCAGCAGGACAGTGACTTACCTCCAGCTCTACAAGGAGTCACAACTCCAGGGCAAGAAGACGACAGCAAGTGGCACTTTGCTGTAGCCAGACCCAAGATTTAAGCAGCAACTTACCCTCAATCTTCAACAGCAGCTGTGAGTTGGTGCATCCCAACTCCTTCATGTTCTGCCATCACAAGCACCACAGCAAGGGTAGGTTTTCTGACAGGACTTTCCATCACAGATCTCTCTAAACCAGCCAACAGCAGCCAGCCTTCCCCATCTTATAGTTTGCAGTGAGCTCCCTAAATTGTTTGAGTGCCAGTGTTTTTGTGTATATAAACCTATCCGTGAACTGTGTCTTTGTGCTGCTCCATTTCATTAAACAATCCAGACAATTCAGGAGCTGGTTTAATGCCTCCAGGCGCTTGGGTGATCTTTGGTTTTTCCTTGTCTCAGAGTTCATGCTTGCAATGGATGGTTTTTCTCCCTGGCAGGACAACAAATAAAGCAAACCCTAAAATCTTCCCCAGTGCAATGGCTCCCAGCAGCAAGGGGCAGGGAAGGGGCAGGGCTGGGGCTCCCCTGGCATCGCACCCTTCCCTTTACTAGAATTCGCATCCAGGGACAGCTGCACCATCCCCAAATCCCCACCTTGAGGTCAGTGTGATGGCAGAAGCCAGGTCTGAATTTAGCCTCCCCCTGACACTGCTACATCCTTCATTCCCCTTCCAGAGGAATAACGCAGCGAAGTCGTTTTCATCCTTGGCTACACAGCAGCGGTGGTGTTTGCTGCCTCCACACCCCAGCGAGGAGATTCTGCAGCCTTTAAATGAACTGAGATCTGACCAGGAGCTCAGTTCAGCAGCTAAGAGCCCATCACGCATCGAATCCCCATCGCTTTCAACAGCATCTGCGATAGTTTTTGCAAGCGGCTAAGATATAGCTGCAAAAGTTTTAAAGCTTTATAATAATGCTGTTGTGTCCCCCTTCACTGTGCACAGACACACACAAACTGCATTATTCTAATTCCCTGCTAAGCTATCCAACTCCTTCTTACATCACACAATACAATCAGCCATTTGGCCCTGAGTCAGTATTTCCATGAAGCAGAGTCAGTATAAAAACCTTTTCAAGGATTGTTTTTGCCTCTGTAATGCTTTAAAAATTCTATATCTTGGGACTGAAGAATATTCAGTGAAAACACAGCATTTCTGGATGCCTTTCAGTTCTCACATCAGAAATGCTGGCATTGAGAATAAAATTGTTCCCATATTTGAGCTTGGTATCAAAACATCAACACGTAAGTTTTTGTTTGTGCAGTTTGTAAAAACAAATTACTATATACTTGAATGTATTAATCACAGATAAATGGAAACAAGTGAAAAAGACTGTCTAGCACCCTTTGTACTTCATATAAACAATAATAGCTTGCTGTTTTCCAGTGGCCATACCAGATGAAAGCAATTAAAATGGTCGCAAGTGTATTCAAGGCTCAAAGCAGTACTGGTGTGTGCTCACATTCTGACCGGCGCTGGCTTTGTGTGCAGCACGTCAGCTGCTGCTGTCTATATACGCTCACCCAGAAACATGCCTGGGTACCCTATACCTACACTATATATGGAAGAAATCTCCATGTATACAAGGTATCTGCCTGAGAGCTGCTGAGTTTCACATCACGCCACGAGTCACTGCTGCCCTTCACCTCCCCCCCGTGCAGAGACACCCCCTGGGCAGGATCTGGCCCCCACCAGCTTTGGGGGGGATGACAAGCATGCTGCATGGCGGGGGATGCCAGCAGGCACCCCAGTACCCATCCCATCGGATGCAGCCAGCCTGGCACCAAAACGCCAAGGCTGAGCTGGCGGGTGAAGGAACCCATTTGGGGGATCTCTGAGGATCCCTTTAGGGATCCCCTTCCAGCTGCTCTACAAGGATGATCTCCAACTTCTCAGCTGACACATCCCAGCACCCTCTCCTTATCCATAACCATACTTATGTGACACCAAACGTGGCGGGGGAACAAGGGTGACATATTGTCCATGTTGTTTGATCCTTGATAAATGCATTTCTCATCCCTGTTTAATGCACTTTATTACTCACGGTGTCCAGGTTTGTTTTGCTTTCCGAGGGGAGGAGAGGTGGAAACGCTGTCAGAGCAGCAACAAGAAAAAGCAACACACAGGCGTTCCGGTGTATTTATGCCCATTCTTAGCCATCCTCTTTCTGTTTTTAGAAGCCATCATGAAGCAAGAGAGCAATTTTTGCATTGGTTACAAAGACTACACGACACCACATGTAACTGCTGACAGGTTTAAATGTCATCTGAGAAAAGAAGCAACAAGAAAGGCTGCATTGAGAATTCTAATGGGGAGCCGGAGCTGGTTGGGTGTTGCTGGTTTGGGGCACTCTCAGGGAAGGACCAGAAGGTCTCTCTGCTCTGAAGTGACGCACGTAGCCAGCAGAACAAGGTTTTCCAGCAAAATGGAATTTTTGTAACCAAACCAGTTAGCGAGACAGGCCTGCCTTCCTGTGGAAAATAGTATTTTTTTGTCTAAAAATGCTTCCCTTCTCCCTCATGGGGAGAGCTCCCAAGGCCAACCTCATCCCCAGTGAGGCTCCGTGGCTGGGAACATCTTCATTCCCACTGGAAAGGGCATCCTGGGTAACACTGGACATACAGCCCGGCCAACAAAACTCCCCAGTGAGAAACTCCCCTCAGGGACACTTCCCAATCAGAACTTAAAGCTTTGAATTTAAAGTTTTTTTCCCCAAAATCTTCAGGTTTCAACTTTTCAGTAAAACCTCTACATTCTTTGGGTATTTTTTATTTTAAGTCCAGTAGAAAGGACTGCTAATCATTCCCCTTTCTTCTTGGGGTAGGGATGAGCCGCGGTATCATCTAAAAAACCCCAAATAATAGCCCCTGAGTTTAAACCTAAAAAGAACTCTAAACCTTTTTGGTGGTTATTAGTAAACAGTAAGTTTTATCTGCCTCTTACCATCTCGGTACTAAGGGGGAAGTTGAAAAGTTTTCTAAGAACTTCTTAAACTGCCAGTGGAGACTAGCATTAGAGATAAACTACTGTATCTGAAAAATCAGAAAATAGCTTCTCTGCAGCTGTCTTATCGAGCAGCAGCACAGAGCTGTGAAGTGCACTTACTGTGCAGCAACTGAACTAAAAATTTGGGGAAAAACACTGGGAAGCACAAGGCGTGTTCTGGGCACCCATCAGTGTGCACAGGCTCCATCTGAGAAAAAAAAAATCCCTCAACTACATCAGAATTAAAAATTGGAGGAGAGTGTAAAGTTTGGGTTGCTTTTTTTTTTCCCCTTATTTTAAATGAACACTTACCAGAGTTTGCAGGAGAGCAATGGGCTGCTCCAGAGGAAAAGTAGGAACCAGTGGTGGTGCCTCTACCCAAGGGACAGGTGGGTCAACACTGTGGCCATCGAGTTCAACACAGCAACCTGCGTTTCCCCTGATAATTTCCACACATATATCCACATAGGAGCACATCTGAGTGGAACCCAAGTCCTCCACCCAACACCACTGACTTTGCACATGTGGGTAAGCCACGATGCACGCCCACCCTCCGGCTCCCTGCGACCATAGCGCTTGCCCACGGGGCTGTTGTGGTTTCCAGCTGCTGTGGCCCCTGTCCAGCTGGCAGAGGTTTCATCAACCTCGGCTTGGCTGCTTGCCTGCTGCCTCCATGGCCCTCCACATCGTCTTCAGTATTCAGTCCTCTTACTTGCCTCTTGCAGGTTTCCCAGAGTTACCAGGGCTTCGCCAAAACTTAGCCTTGCTCTTTTGAGCCTTTCTTCCCCAGTCCTGTACCCCAAAACATACCACCTAATTCACTAGATAACAACCGAGACAGCAGCACACGTTGCTCAGATCTGGAAGCCTACGACCACCCTGGCTTTGCCATCAGCCCTCCAACCAGCATGGCTGGAGATCAGTCCCATCCCATTGTTTTGTTGCTTTCAAGGCTGCACCTCTTCACTGTGGCCGTCTCCAACTGCTATTAAAAAAACAGCTATGCCCATGCGGAACCGGTCCTCTCCAGGGGACACCGGGGTGGCCGTGCCAGGTGACAGCAGTGCACAGTGCCAGCTGCAGCCCTCCCAAGCCAGGACCCCAGGCACCCACTGGGTTCAGGGGTGCTCCTGCAGTCAGCCCTGGGGCTGGCAGCACCCCCAGCACACTGAGAGGCGGGTCAGGCTGGGGGACAGGGCACAGCCATCAACACCTCACACACTCCTTCCCAAGCAGGAAGGGAACCTGCCGCTGACATGGGCAGCCAGACACAGCCCACATGGCTGCAGAGGGGGATCATCATTGAAGAGCTGCCATCCACAGCAGACATACACACTGACACTGTAATATTTCTGCAACAAAGAAGCAGAGTCCTTTGAATCAACTTTTTTTTGGCAATTAATATTGGGGGGAAGTTTCCAGGGCTGCAATGACCCTGTCTAGTTTTGGGTGCAGCATACAGCCAGCCCAGCAGAGCTGGGTTAGCCATAGAGGTGGTCTGGGAGGGCTGGTGAGGGTCAGCTCTGCTGCACAGCTTCAGCTCCCACCCGAGGATGAACAGCCCCTGCCAGGCACCAGCCAGCTCATCGGGAGGGGAAAGAGCCGGGACTGAGCCCAACAGTGAAAAGCTGCAACCCTTGTGCTCCCCCCACATTTAATCCCAAAACACAAGGATTTAGAATTGAAATTTCCAATTCAACAGCTTTGACTAGCAGATGTCAACCCCACTAACAGTGATAGCACTGATTCGTTTGTTTGTTTTTAATCCAGGCCTGTGCCTTTCAGTATTTCTCTGTTATTTCTTCCCCTTAGCTACTGAAAACAAGCTTGGGAAGGAGAGTTATTGGACACTGAGGATAAACTCCAATTCACCACTAACTGGGCAAATGGAAAGGGAAGTTCTAGCACAGAGAAGTGACTTAAGGATCCAGCTCAACTCTGGTGACAAACCAGAGGGACTCAGCACCTCACTCTGCTCCCAAAACCCTCGTCTCCATGCAGCTCACCACCACGGGCTGGTCCAGTCTTTGGTGACAAAGAAACCAAGGGATCTCATGGACCTTTAAAAGCCATTTCCTGCCCTGGCAGGACAGACAGACACAAAAGGTTCAAACACCAGATTTCAGAGCAGCCTGAGCCCAGGTCTGCCCAGTGTTTAGGAGGGGGGCTGAACTGGTGTGGTGAAGGAATGCAAGCGGCATTGCCGGTGGCACAGAGGGAGGTGATGGCTCTGACCCAGCTGTCCTCTCTTCTCCAGCTCGGTCAAACGTAGGCAGCTTCCAGCAGGGTTTAAAGCCAGGCTCAGTCTGAAGGCACAGCAAGATGCCACCTGAGCTATCTTGCAGCAGTGTGCAGTTTAGCACAAGAGTAGAACGTGTAGCCAAGGACCATGGCAAGGGCTTTTTGGAAAACATGGGTGAGAAAAGCTGGATTTACTGTGCTGGAGTTAGTTTGGAGCTACAGTAGGATAAATGAGACCTAGGCTTAGTTTAGTTGTTACAACAAATGTATCTGACATTGACTTCAATAGACTAATTCCAGATTTATATTACACTGAACCTAGAGCCAGTAGATACACAGTGCAATGATAATTATAGAGAGCAATATAGAAAAACAAATCACTGTATTAAGAGAAACAAATGGACCCTGGAAAGGTGCCATGTTTTTAAACTGGGCTACAGTGACTTGGGCTGGTCAGTGCCTATTAGATCATCCTCATGTCCAGGCATTTATTTCCGTATCTTAATTATGTGGAGAAGCTCAAGCAGAAGAAAGAAAAAGCAATTCTCTTTCTCTTAATAGAATGGTGCGTCTAAATACGAATAATAATAATAATTTTTAAATGCCGAGCCAAATAAAAGTCACAGCAAAATCAAGGGTAAGGCAGATCCAATCTGACACAACTTTCTCATGCTTTCAGAAAGCATTTTCTTCTGTGCTGCAGACCTCTCTCCCTTAACACCTCCCTCCTCCAGTTTCCCTAGTCTGCACAAAGCGAGAAGTTAAAGGTAAACATCTGTTTCTGCTTGCTGACCTTTCCTTTTTTCCTTGGGAGGCTCTTACTGCCGACAAGGGCACTGCACATATTTCACTCCAAAAGATCAAGCGAGGATAGAGGGAGCGGTTTCCGGCTCCTAAAAGCAGCCCATGCCAGCACGGTTATGCTGTTTAAGCACGGCTCTTTGTCATCGCCAGCATGAATGAAAAGCCAAGGCAGCCCTGGGACGCAGTGAACAAGATCTCTCAGAAATCAGGACTGTGAGCTGACCTCTGGCTCTGACATTGCCCAGCCACCATTTTTGGCCTGTTTGTCATCGCTCGGTCCTCCAGGCATCATCTCTGCAAACCACAACACGAAGCATGGGAGGGAGAAGAAGGAATTCCCCTAAGAAAATGTTCTTGCCCTGCACACATCAATGCAGCATCTCCCCAGTCCGGCTGCATCACTCCTGCCTGCTGCAGCCCCTCGCCCAGGGCTCTGGCACTGCCCCTGCTGGGCTGCCCCCAAGCCCCTGCACCTCCCTGGCTATGCCCTGCCAAATTACATTTTATTTAGGCTGTTCTAGAGAAGCAGAAAGAAAAGACACAATTTTATGCTTTCCAAACACTGTCAAGTCACACTCTTTCCACCCATATTCTTCATTTCCTGCAGGAGAGCCCAGCAGCAGGTACCCCAGGTCCCTGCGACCCCTCTCTACCCATCAGCTCCTGCAGACCCACGCCTCCATCCTTTCACCCTTGTCCCACCGTCTCCAGCTGACCCAGCACACCCCTGGCCCTCCGAAACATTGGGAGAGATGAGATCATCCAGAGCAGCTTGTAAGACAAACATCCTGACAGCTCTCACTAACATTTTCCACAGGTTTCTCGTGCTCCATTAGCTCTTGCTAGACCGTATCGCGAAGCAGTCGCCGTAATTAATGACTTGTGTACTTTTGTGCACACGGGTTCTTATAATTCCTCTGTTCCTCTCTAAACAGAGTCAAAATCACCAGCCCAAGGCAGCAAATGCACTCAGTAAATCCAGAGTCTTGGCAATCAGTTATAACCTGTTGTTTTGACAAACTTCCCTCCCTTCCTCCCACCTATATGTATTTCTTAAAAAAAATAAAGTGCAGCCATCTGCCCTGCAAGGGGCGAGGCATAAACAGAAGGGCACATGCTGAAGTCGTAACTCAACTAAAATCCTTCATCTCCAAAATTTGCCCACAAGGCTTTGGGACCAAGAAAAGCAGACCCAAATGCTCTTGCCTGGATCTAACCTTAAGCTAGAACCATGAAGAAAGAAGCGAGGGGGGCAAGAGAGAGCCTTCCCTCCGCAGACAGGGCTGAAAAGGGAAAGAGCAAAATGCAAGCTGGGAGCCTTTCCTAGCAGGAGAAGATCCTTGCTCGAGGTCTGATGGAGGGGAAGGTCTCCTGAGGGGAGTGATGGAAGGCCTTTCACACCAGTGACTCCAGCACAGAGGGTGGCTTCTCCTCCAGCTTTGACCTCTGGAGAGCTCCAGCCAAAGCCTCGCCTCATTTGGAGTCACGGGGGTTTCCCTGCCGAGCCCAACAGCTCCACATTCCACATGGAATCGCAGAAGAGTTCAGGCTGAGAAGAGATGTCCGAGTACCCTCTGGTCCATCCCCAGCAGAGCAAGGCTGTTCACATCCCTGCTCCTGCCCAAGGATGCGTGATCACTGCACACAACCTGTCCCACATGGTCCTCCAGGGTGCTGTGCCCAGACCAGGCCAGGAGCTGAGCTGATCCCTCCTGCACAGGGTCTGTCCAGCATCCCCGAGGAGAGCAGCAGAGGCTTTCCCATCAGCACAGCATCTCTGGCAGAAGCATGCACACCACCATTGCCTGCTTCTTGGGGCTGTTCCTTGAGACAGGCAAAGACACCTGGGGAGCAGGGTGGGCAGCCCTGTGCATGGCCAGGGTGTGCAGCTCTCTATGCCTGCAGGGCCAGTTGCTCGGTAGAGGTGGAGCGGGGTTGTTTTGGTCAGACCTGGTATGCAAACTGTTAAAGTCAGCTTAAGAGCATGGCTATCATCTTGGCCAATGCTACCGAGAGATCTCTAGCTCCATCCTGGCCTCTGGCCACGCCATCCTCAGAAGCAGAAGCAGAGCCATGCACTTGCTCCATCTCTGCATCCCAAAACCAGCAGTGCCATATTCCAGAGAGACCTCCTCTGTTCTGCAACAAGGCACACTGCGGCCACGTCCTTTTCATAAACAGGATTTTTATTTCGACACTTTCAGAGATAGAATCATAGAATGGTTTGGGCTGGAGGGGTCCTTAAAGATCATCTAGTTCCAGCCCCCTGCCATGGGCAGGGACACCTCCCACTAGCCCAGGTTGCTCAAAGCCTCATCCAGCCTGGCCTTGAACCCCCCCCAGGGAAGGGGCATCCACAGCTTCTCTGGGCAACCTGTTCCCCTGGATCTCCAGACACTATCTTTCAGAGGGGATCACCAACAGTGGTGCCACCAGACCCTTCCCCTGCCCCAGGCAGGGACCAGCACTGCTCCCTGCCCCCCAGCAGCATCCAACCACAGCCCCAGCATCTGCACATGCTCTACATTCCTGGTGGGAATGGAACGGTCATCCCCGTGGGATGCTAACGGATTCACCAATAGCACCAACAGCGTTGTCATTAGTGGCACTGCAGTTCAGGCAGACATTGCTGATATTTACAGTACAGTACGGTGGTGGGTTTAAGCAGTATTTGGTTTTAAGAACCATTACATTATTTTGAAATATGGACACTTGGTGGATGCTTAAAACTCTGCTATGGTGTGGCATAAACTTAGTATTAATTTTGGCTCTGTAGAGGAAATTGAAAATGGTGCCCTCAAAATCATTATGCTGAGCGAAATGCAGCAATAAGGGAAAAGACAGCCTGGAGGGAAATAAGAGCAAATTTACTTCAGGCACCTGAAAGACCCTGTGGGACTTGCTCAGCCCAGGGGCGTGGAGGATGTTGGGGGCAGCACGGTGGGATGCAGGGGCTCAGGCAGCCCCAATGCCCCAGCCCATCCCCAGAGCTGTCAGGGTGCAGACCCCAGGGATGGCAGCCAGGACAGGGGCTCTGCCCTCACCAGTTCCCACCAGCTCATAGAGGAAAGCAGCAAGCAAGCAGTGGATTTTCTTGTTCTCTACAAGGATTTGCAGGAACAGGGGGTCTGGCTTGGTATGGGTCAGATTAGTTTTCTTATGTATAAAATTGCACTGGCAACACAGCTGTCCTTTATTTAACGCAGATTGTGTGTGCTCTCCACTCCCAGCCTGAGCGGAGCGAGCATTACCTCACCAACTGGATGTAATTTCTCAGCTCCCTGACTTCAATAAAAATTCTAGCACCTGCAAACTTTTTAAACAAATCATGTATATTAGAGCAGAAAACCCCCCACACATTCTCCTGAACTAGCAGCCATGCATCTTGAAACCAAATCCTCCAGAAGACATCTGGCCAATGCTGGTGCCCTTACGACAAGGCTCCCCCACCGTGCTGGTGGCAGAGAGCCCACGGACCTGCTCCACAAAGGCCACTCTGTAGCCAGGGCTCCCTCTGCCATACTGAGCTCCTGGGAAGCTGATGGATTGCTTTCAATAGTGCCTTAAAAAAAAAAAAAGTAAAAAAAAACCTATTAAAAAAGTTTAGAAAAAGTAAAAAAAATTGTTAAAAATAATTCTGATTGTAAACATAAAATGAAACAATGGAACACAAAGGAGGAATCCTCAGTTTGCTTCTGTGGGTGCTGATATTGAGGCTGAAGCACACCGTGGAGGCTTTTATCATAGATCCATGCACAGGGATACCAGGAGAAGTGTCTGGGTTGCAGAGACCACGGGGCAGGGAAGAAGAAGAGGTCTCCAGCTCACATTCCTGGGTACAATCTTCTGCAAAGCTGCTTTCCCTTCCCGCTCCAGCAATAAAAAACCTGTATACTTGAGCTCTGGAGCAGCTGCTAACTAGGAGCCGAGTGCTGGGGGGGTTGAGAGCAGCACATTTTCACCAGACCCAACCCCAGAACTGCTTAAATGAGGTGTGTGCAAACAGATTTGGCTAGAGCAGGTTCCAAGGAAGGGCTCATTCACCTAAAAACCCCCTTGTTTTCTTTTCCTCTGGACCTTCAGAGCACAATCCCCTTCCCAACAATAACATGGAAGAAGGAGACACTGCAAACCCCCACCCCTGCGCCGTAGAAAGGCCCATGTGCAAACCTCATGAGCAACCTTTGTTCTGGTGACATTTCCAGCCCAGTCACTAGGTCAAAGAGAGCACGGACAAGTTTAATTAAACATCCAGACTGTCTGGTGTTGCTTTATTATCACCTGAACCTTCCCACTGCTTCCCGAGTGAGAACTGAGGCACATCATCCTGCCAGCGAATTAACAAGTTTCTCTTGGTTGATTGACCCAGACTTTGGAGCCATAGGGAAAAGAGCAAGGGCTTGAAGTTCAGCAGAGCTCCGTGCCAAGTTTCACTCCTAAATGACACCCCAGAGCTCAGCAGGAGCAGTTTGACTTTTCTTACCCAACGTCCTGTCACCAGCAGCCTGCACAAGACGGGAATGCTGCAATTAGTATCAGAGATAAACCAGATCCATTAGGAGATAGAAGGAGAACTCAATCTGTTTTACAAATGGAAATGAAGTAGCAGCCTCAATTATAGGATTTTTAAAAACATGCAATTTAGCAAAATGTTGATTTCCTTTTCGCTTACTTCGTTCTTTGTCTTTTAGATACTTCAGCTCAAGTAGCAGGCAGTATATTAACCGACCAGATTTTGGCAATGTATTTAATAATCAAGCTCAAATAAGTGCTCTTAGGAAATAATTTTATTTACAGTTCAGCTGGGGAAGAATATTAAAGCTTTGGGTAAAATTATTATCCTACAGTAATATATTTTGAAGGCATTTGGGCTGTAGCTGACTAGCACTAGTGAGTCAGAGCACAGCATTTGACCTTTCAGAAAACTCATCATTTATTTGGGACGTGGAACAGGATTTGCCTTCCAGCAGCCCCCAGCCAGGGCGGGCAATCACCACCAGCAACAGAGTTTGAATACCTCCCTCACCCCTCCTGTCCCCCGAGCCCCAGCAGGAGGGCTTTGGGGGTCCTGGCAAGTAGCAGAATCACTCCTAATCCCCTGCACCCCCTCCTCCATATAGTTTCTTTATGTGTGGATATATTTTACCATTCTGCAGCAAGGCTGGAGCTTGGGAACACTGCACAAAAATATTTTAGCATGTACATGCCTGTGTAATAACTTTTTTTTTTAAATTGGTCCAGCCCACGTTACTGCTTAAATAATTGGAGGTGCTCAGCACTGAACATATTTTACCATGCTTTCCCCATGGCACATCTCCCACTCCAAACTGTTTGGAAGTTGAACAGAGACTAAGCATTAACTAATTAAATTTCTCAAAACAAAGGTTAATTAGTGTGTTTATTTTGGATTATGTATATATTGAATTATTAAACACTATATGGTACCATTAAAAAAAAGAAAAAGCGGGATGAAAAGAAAAAACATTCCTAAGCCCAAGACCAGCTTCTCTGCCATGCAGCTCCATTAACCATTTGCTCACAACTTCAACGTGGCGCTTCTCTAGCAACCACTATCTGGGGGGTTTGAAGACTAAAAGCATAAACCCTCCCACTCCAAAAGGAAGGTCCAGCAGCACTGAACTGCAACTATGGCAGATCCACATCATTTTAGGGCGATGGATAGGGGAGCTGCAGACAACCCCTGTTTGGCTCAGAACACCATTCCAGCAAAGGCATCATCCAACACACACGCACGCTCCTGTTGTGATCCTGTTTGCTGTGCCAGGCACAGCAGCCACTGAGGACAGTATGTTCCTCTTCTCCCTCCAACCCCAACTCTTTCCTTTTTGCTCCCAAGGTGGAAAGTTCACAAGACGCAGCCTATGTTCCAGATACTTAAATTATACAATTATCTACAGACCAAGCTAATGACTGGAGTCCAAGAGCCAGACCACACCAAAAGAAACAAGCTGGTGAAGATTCACCCAGATTCTAGTTTTCACCCGTACATTGACCCTACAATGGTAGCATCAACCCACACAGGACATGTGATAAACCTCTTGTAACACATAAGAGGTAGGAAGATACATGCTAATACCAGTCACGTTGTAATTACCTGACAGCATTCAGATATACAGACCTGCCCTGGAAGGAGGGCACACAGGGCCCTGTTTTAAAAGGACAAAGGACTCTAAAAAGCTTTCTTGCTTTCTCAAGCTTATTGTGTAGAGCAATACTTTGTATATGGTTGGCATATGGGAAGGGTGTCAGATTTATCTAAGTTAGGCATTTCCAGCATGCCTATGGTGGCGTTTCAGATCCATTTTATCTGAAGAGTCTTATCACAGCTGACAGGAGATCCTCTCTTCATCACCAGGATAAGTCTCTGTATTTCAGCTTTCAATTCATTTTCTATACAAACAGAAGTCCTGAGTCAGTCACAAAACACATTTTTTCTTTCAAAGCATCCTCCATTGCTTCAGTGAACAATAACTATGATAGCTCAAACAGCAAAAGAAAAGTTAACTCACAGGCACTCCTCAGATGAGAGATTATCCCCAAATTGTGCTTATCCAGAACCCAGCCAACACCTGTAGAAGTCTCTCTCCTGCTGCCCCACATCAGTACAACATAAACTTCAATATAACATCAGAGATGCAGGTTCCGAGGCCGCTGTCAGACGAGCTTTGCTGGCACTTGCAAGGGAGCTGAAGAGGACAGTTCATGGAGAATGAGTGTGGGAGGCAAAAATGGGTTTGTTCCTGATTTATCACTTCGTGGTTGTTGCAGCACTATCAGGAGGAGCATCACAGCTGTACCTGACACCTTTGAGGAGGCAGAAGTAGCATCAGCTGCTTGTTTTCACCCCAATGTCCTGTTCCTATCCCTCAAGGTCAGGATTCCTCCACAGTCTCTGCCTAGATTGCCAATTAGCTCCCACCAGAATTTTTTTTGATTCATTACCTGATCAGGGGACTGAAATGGACAAACACATTTTACAGCCATTGCTTCTGAAGGAATGCAAATAAAACTGGCTCCCTGATTAATTTTTTTCCTCTACTTAACATTTATTCAAATGCATTTTATTATGGAAATATTCCTCCTGCATATCTAGGAATGCAAACCTAATTAACGTTACTTTATTGAGGGACCTTATACTAACGCTTGCTTTAAAGAAGCTTTTTTTTGCTTGAAAGAAGCAACTTGACAAAGCCCAGACTCCTTTTTTTTTAAAAAAACTCAAATATTTTTGTCCTGCTGTAGAGGAGAAAATATAAATTTGAATGATGGATATCTCAGAAATCTGATTTTATTCCCTTTTCTCCTTTCCTGATGGTCTTATGTTTCATGTTCATACCCTTTGGGAAAATTGCCTGGGAAACTTTTCTGATGATACATTGAAGGTCATCTACAGTAAATGTGATACAAAGCGAACCCAGATCTCAGGCTTTGCAAACGTTCATTATGTAAATTACAGGAGCTGTGAAGATGGAAATGAGGCATACAGATGCTGTTATGCACGAAAAAGCAGAGGGAAAACTTCAGCTTTCCCTTCACTACAGAGGCGATTGGTGTCTACAGGCACTCTCCTCCCCGCGGTATTTCTAGCATGAAAAGGTCTCGGATTCTCTATGGGTGTTATTTCAGAAATTACTAACTCCATGGTCCTCAGTGTAGGTCAAAGACTGGGATAGATCTTTAAATTCATCACACATCTGGGAAAAGCCAGGGGCCAGGTACAGCTGCAACCTGGATGGGAGGAGACGGGGAGGGTGTCTGGCAGGGCAGTCACCCACCATCGTGTC
Source organism: Syrrhaptes paradoxus (assembly GCA_013400615.1). Lineage (NCBI taxonomy): Eukaryota > Metazoa > Chordata > Aves > Pterocliformes > Pteroclidae > Syrrhaptes > Syrrhaptes paradoxus. The sequence continues at coordinate 219,391 of VZTO01016660.1, read as the reverse complement.
TTTCAGAGCGTGGATGCTCCTTCCCCTCCACCCCATGAATGCCTGTCCAGTGTCCTTATTTCTGGGATTAGTCTTGCTGATTGCTGTTAGTCAAGGCGAGTCCCGAGGAGGAATGTATCTGTGTTGTGAATTGCAGTGCAGAGACACGGGAGTGGAGGAGATAAAGATTCAGCACTTGATTTCACGCATCCTTGGGCATATCACTTGGAGGCCAGATTTTGAAAGATGCTTGAGATCAAAGGATGAAGAAAGATAACCAGCTTCATTTTCAGATCTATTCCAGGGCATGTATTTCCTGCACATTTCAGCAGGAAATGGGCACATTTATGCTTTAAAAAAAAAATAAAAATTGCTAAAAGCCTTTGGGTAGCTGGTTTCATCATGAGGAGCTAATATACATTTAAATGGCAGACCTTAAATTGCACTTTGTTTCAGTTTCCCACCTGAAAAGAAAGGAGCATAAATCTCACTTTCTTCGGTTTCTCCCAGCTCTTGCTCAGGTTTGAAGCACAATTCTACTCTAAGCAATAAACACTATTAAGAGATGCTCTAGGCCTGGTTTCAAGGAGCGACGAGTACTCAGCAGCTCATGGGACCTACTGGTGTTCAGAGGTGTCGAAACTCAGCTGCAGTGTCTCAAGTTCAGTTCCTCAAAAATGAAAGAATCAAAAATTTGAGACTGCTTTTGGTATTTTTGGCTTTAAAACTCTTTAGTGAAGCTGGGATGCAGACACATGGATGATGGGGTGGAAGGACAACACCGAGTCTGGTGCCTTCTTGTCAGGGGACTGGCACTATCCAGGGCAGATTGAATGGGAGAGAAGGGCTGAGCCTTCCCCCACCAACCTCGTTATAGATCTTCTCTGAGCTGCAGCAAAAATAAAGAAAGAAAAAAAGGAGAGGAGCAGTCAGACAGCACTGGAAGGGAAATTCCAACTCCCTGACCCTGGGACAACCTCAACCTTCATGTTAACAGAGCAACAAACAGGAAATATGATGAAATTGCCTCAAATTAAAAAAGAAACAAAAAGATTTGTCCAGTCATCCAACAGCATTCACATCAAGATATTTTGTTAGCAACTGTGCTAAAACAGTAAATGTAACACGTTCTGGTTTGGCTCTTTCTTTAGCAGTGAGATTGATTTGCATTCACACACGGAAATCTGGTTTACAGCAAGGTTCTCCTGCCCCTTCCTTTCGTTCATTGTTTCCGTCATATATCTTGGCTGCAAAATCTGCTTTTGTAAAAAAAAAACCCAAAAGAAACCCAAAACACCAGATGAACCTGGGGCAGACCATTCCCCACCATGCACATGTTTTCTTCGAGAGGGGTTTGTTGTTTGGGGTTTTTTTTGGTTTTTTTTTTTTTTTTTTTCTGAACAGCCGTTTTGAGAACAGGAAGGTTTCATCCTTGGTCCCACTGAGCTCCAGCACTGCCTGCTGCACCACCCCCCGAGGAGGAACTTGTCCTCCATGAACCCCAGGTTTCGCAACGCGCCTAGGAAACATCTTGCGCTGGCCTTGATTTATGCAGAAATGTTAGCTAATCTCTTTTATGTAATCACCGATAGCTGTTTCTAAAGGCTAAATCCCCAAAATGGAAGGCATGAATTAAGAGAGACAGATGCGGTCTGGCTGACTCTTTGTTCCAGTTGCAGCCTCAGAAATGACCTCGTTAGTTGGTGCTGATTTATGCAGGGGTTCAAATGCATCGCACACCCACCCAGACGGGAACACAGAGGTTATTTGCTGTTCAGGCCGGTTTCACAGGCTGATCCCACTCACACCAAAGCCACTGGAATTGCTCCAGGTTTATTCTGCTGAATTGCAGTCAAAGTCTGGTCAAAAGTCGCATGAAGACTGGGTTTTCGTTTACCCTGGACCCCTTGCTTGGCACCACTGCAGGCTTTGGGAGCTAAAGGCACGCCTTTCCCACCCAGCATGACCCCGGGAAGGCAAAACCTCTGAAGCACCTTCTCCAGGTCCATCCTCTGCAGAGTGCAGGTAAAGAGCCAACCTCAGGCTAAGCAACCTGAGCCTGGCAAGAGAGTCCAAATCCTGCTCCTAAGAGAGAGAAGACACGGTGTCTGCTCAGCCATCCCACCTCCCTGCTTAGACATACTGACATCTTGTTTCAGGGATGGAGCCATTGCCTGGCTCACACACACTTGATGAAGGACCCTCCTCTTTATTTTTTCCCCACGGAAAAATATTGCTGAGCAGGGCTGCGTTTGGGTTGCCTTCTTCCACCAAAGGCTCCCCTGCTGTGACTCACTTCAGGGCTGGCTGGAGCAGTCCCACGGGCCTTAGAGATTATTTTCCCATTTTATGTAAACTGAGCACCAGCTCTGTAAAAAGGGGAAAGATTTACGCTTGGCAAACATTTCCAAGGAGCCAATATTTCCCTGTTACTTACTCGAGGCTTGTGAATACAAACCTCACACAGTTGGTATCTTTGCTAATGATCCCATTACAACATGTATTGAGCTGATACTCTGTGATACCTCATCGAGGTGTTCATCCATGTCAGAAAGGATTTGTCCATAAAAACATCTCCTCTCATACCGTCGTAGGATACCGCATTCATTCCCGCTTCCTCTGTCATCTGATGCTGCCTAATCCCACTCAGCGACATCAATCACAGGGAGAAAATAAGACAATTAACTGGCAATTAATTAAATTATAAACTGTGAGGAAGAGCAGAATATTTGTAAACCCTAATAGCCTTATTAACATGCACATTACAAGCTTGTTGCACAATCTTATGGCTATGGATGTCTTTATACGTGCATACATGACATCACACAGACGTTCATCACAGCGTAACCGTTGTTCACCTCCAAGGGCACCTGCCCGGCTGGCCTGGAGCCGTGAGGGTACAGCTGCTTTGCACCTCTCCTCCTGTGAAAAGCTGGAGTGAACGATCACTGGAGCCTGTGCCGTGCTGCAGCGTGCCGCCAGCTGCGGCTCCTGAGGCATCCATCCATCCAGGGCTCTCCGGGACGGACCAGGCGCCTGACCATCACGAGTGGTGAGCCTCAGCTCCTTCCCTGTTCCCTGCTCAGCGGCGGACCGCTGGCTCTTCTGTCACAAGGACACATGTGCCTCGAGCTAGGGCTGAAGTCTGAAGATGCCTCAGTGACAGTAACAACGGATTATTATTATATATATTGCATATGCAATGTGGTTTTGGTTAAAGCGATTTCCTGTAGGACAAAAGGAAAATAGGTGTGAAGAAAACAATGGCTTGGGTAAGGCACCCTCTGCAAAATTGCAGTGGCTGTTACAAGGCAACAGCAGAGGCTCCATCAATGAGGAACTGGGCTCAAAGCTTAATGCATCCAGTAACGGTGCCTGGTCTCTGTTTAAAAAACATAAGAGAGGAGGAAAAAAAAAAAACCTAAGCCAACCTGCCCATGAGCGAGAGCATAAAGCCACACCAGCCCCAGATGAGGGACTGGGACCTACAGCACTGCAATGGTCATGTTGCCCCAGTGTCATTACATGGTCCTCAGGTCTCCTATGAATAACCTTCACACAAAACCCCCAAGGTTCTCTCTTTTTATCGTGCCATTTCTGTAATATTTTTGTCTCGGAAAGGTGAGGGAATCAGTCCATCTAATATACATGAGAACCTTGACTTTTTCTGAGTCTGTTTGTTCCAAAAGAAGTACCTTGTGGAGTGGGAGAGTGACCTACTAAAGCCGGGAAATTAGAGTGTAGAAGATGGATTGAGCTGTAAATCAGGTTTGCCTCCAATGGCAGGTACAGCCTAACTAGGCTCTGCCATCCTCCCTCTCTCGAAACCAGCTGCATCCCAAATCTCAGCTCTGTTAACTCTGGTTCCAGTCCAGTGTTATTTCTGTAACACGTGAACTGGGATGACACGCACCCAGCCCATCCGTTTATTTGTGGAGCATGGACAGCTGACCGATAGCCAAGTGCTAATAAAAGCAGTGTTCTCCCTCCTGTGCCATTCTGCGCTATGTCCTGGAGGCAGGCTGGACCTTCGGGCACACGGCGCTCGCTGTGAGCAGCCGGGGGTCATCAACCCACAGTGTCTTAAGATTTTCATTCTTAATTTTGATGGATCTGCCTTGCCACATTGTTTTTCCTCCTAGCTTGGCTCTATATTTAGCCAGGGATTCTGTCTTTGGCTGATTTTTCCGGCGAGGTTGGTAGCTAATGCTGCTCTGCTGTCGGTACGCCTGCCTCCCTTGTCAATGCGCAGGCTGTTCTTGGGATGCATGAGGCAGTCAGATGTGACAGAAGCTGAGAGGTTTCTTTCACGGCTCTGAAGGGAGAGGAAGGAGCCAAGCATTTCCATACCCACCCCAGGAGCTCCGGTCCCCAGGGAGGGCTGGAATCCGATGCTGAGTGGCGCTGGGAACACCCACGTTCGGCTAACCTGACTGCAGCGCTTGCTGCAGGATAATTGGCTCTGAGGAGGCAGCACAGCAAAAAAGGAAAAATTAATCAAACAAGATGGGACATCAGACATTTTAAAAATAACCCAGGGTGAAGCTCCAAGAAACTGTGATGACCAGGGGCCAGATCCAGATTCTCTAACCCCAGCTCACATTTGGGGTAATTCTGACCTCAGCGGAGTTGCCTGGGCTGGCGCCGAGGCCAGTGAGATCAGAATCTGGCCCAAATCACTTGGCCTCCTGCTGCACCCCATGTTGTAACTATCCATGATGTTGACACATTCAACTTGCCACTCGTTTGTGGGACTAATTACACATTCACATTTGTCTGTGCTCGCTCGGCTCCTAGCAACTGCAGTCACAGTCCTAATTAAAATAATAGACTGAGATTGGTAACATTACTGATTTAACAGGAAATTAGAAGAGTTACGTTCGCAGAGCTTAGGTAATTGACACCAACAGCGCTTTTCTTGTAATGTGCATTCTGTGATTGATTTCGTTCCCCAGTCAGACCTAAAAGCAGCTTGGGAGCACATCCCACCATCAGATTACAGTACAGAGGAATTAAATGACTATTACACCACTGCCTTCTCTAGAGCTGGCAGCTGTGGGCTCCAGCGCGGCTTTGAGCTTCCAAACCAAACATTAGACCTAAAATTATAAGCCTAATGTAAAACAAAACATGTTCGGCACAACATGTTCAGTTCCCCTTTCCAGAGGAGTGCTCACCAACAGTGCTCCTGCACGGGAAAGGGGCTGGAGGCAACACCAGCGTAACTTCTGCGTCCTTGGTTGGCTCAAATACCATCTCCCTTGAAACAGGGCATGGTCTAAAGATATTATAGGTTCCCATAGGCAGACGGAAAGGCTCTGTGCACACCACGGGCTGTGGAATGCACAGGGACACTCCAGTCATGCAACGGTGGAGCTGAGAGCAGATGTTGATGGGGCTGTTCAAGGCATGGAAGAAGGGTTTCATTGTCATGTTGAAGAGAGAAAGCTCGCTCCACATGAAGGAGTTCTGTGTGTGGGTTGTATCGCAAAGCAGCAATATTCCTCTTATCTCTGGAAATGGCCCCGGTTGTTCGCAATGCTGGTGTAAGTCAAAATGGGTCTGTACTGGCCTGTGAAAGATGACTCAGTCCTTTTCTGCTGAGGAAGCTTCTGACTCCACAGTCTTCATACATGTTATTCATGAAGTAGATCCTGGCATTTTCAACAAAACGGGCTGTCATGAGTATAACAGAGTAGTTGTTTCAAAAATGAGGTGGACTGGTTTGGCGTCAGTAGTTGCAACTGAGGCTGATCTCTTCCTATCACCTCTCTCCCCAGAGCCTGGGCCGCAAGGGCAGATGGGTTTCTGCTCTGACCTCCTGAATGTCACATCTCCTTCAATTCCCTCCCATCACAGTTTTGTGTTATCCAGCAAGTTCCCTATACTGGGTAGTCAGTTCCTTTCAGAAAGGCACATACAGCCCTATCCGAAGGCACCAAAATGGAGAACCCATCTCTTGGTATTCATCCAGCAGACAGACACTTCCAAAAGTGTTCTGGTCAACTCACATCCTTCTCTGCCCTTCCCACGGCAGGGGAACCTGCAGCACAGTTTGGGTGACTGAAAACTATTCACTGGGTTCAGCCAAAGACTTCCTGCATAATGTTGCATACGACATCGACTAATAGCTTTTATATACCAAGAAATATTATTTATATCTGTACATCTACAGATTGAGACACTGTCTCTGTAAGCATGTCTCTGTAAGCTGCTGTCTGCTTCTGAAGAAATGCATCTTCTGTAAATTATTGTGAAAACTGCATATGAAGTGCCGAAATTGCACCAAGTTGCACTAATATTAGTTACTTAATAGTCACATGCTCCTGTGGGCTCCTTTCTACTTGCGGACTCAGAAGCGTGCTGGGAAGAACAAAGTACACGTGGTCTGGACTTTCTCGTCTGATATTAATCCCAGCACAACAGGGCTATAAAATGTTTTCATGAACATATATGTCTTCTAGAGAGAGCTTCATGGAATAATACTGCTGAGAGAGCTGCAACGTAGGAAATACCCATCCATGGTTTATAAATCCTATCCATCTCGACGTGTCTCAAGGAGTATTATCAGGGCCCTGGAGAGCTCGTGCAAATGCTACTCTTGCAGCTTGCATAGATAATTGTTTATAAAAGTCTTCCTTTGCTTCTGCTGTGCCTGTGAACTATTATATCCAGAAAGAATTTGTTGTGTCCGTCTCGTTTGGCTCCAGCAGCTCCCAGAGGCATCACACACGGGATGTGCTGGTATAGCCCCTACCTTCCTTTGGGCATGGACAAGAAGATTTGGCTACGCTGCAGGTATCTCTCCTTGTCCTTTATCCCGCGAGAGCCAGCTTTCAGGTGGTAAATGACAGCCTGAGCTTTAATCACTCTGCGTGTGCACTGAAATGAGTTCTGGGGCATTTGCTTCTGGAGTGTTTCCATATCTCACAATTTAAACCTCCCTGCTATCAGCAGATATTTGATCCCATAAATATTGGCCAAACACTCAGAACGGATGCCTGCTGTTCACAATGATAGCATCGAGCCAGTCTAAAAATTAAACACCATCATCTTCTCCCCCTGCCCCTGGCTGCACTGCGCTGCTGCCTGTTACACCCCACCGCCGGGCAAACGGGGCTCGGTTCCACCACAGCGAGGGCAGGATCCCTGCGCTTGGTCCTGCCTCGCGTGAGTCGGTGGGGAGGATCCAAGTGATCCAAATGGTCCCAGAAATTTATATCGCATGGGTCTGGGCTGGGGGAGAAGCCTCAGCTCCAGACACCAAGGTCCACTTGTGCCTGACAAAGCCGTAGTGCTGCGCAGAGCTCCAGCCACCGACCACGGCTTCCTGGGCAGGAAAATTTACCCGCAGTAGTGACCAAGCGCTACAGGCAGAGATTGCTTCTTGCTCAATCCTTTGCTTTGATCCAAGCTGAGCAGGGAAACCCTGCACCCAGCACACCCTTTCCACGCTGCTCGCCCAAATAAGAAACACAACTCCCCATCTCAAGGAGCTTCCAACCTGGCTATGAGTCCAGAGGCAACGCAGGGGAAGGGGCAGACAGGGAAACATGACGAGGCAACGCTGCTGAGTGGGGCACACAGCCCCCAGCAGCCTCGCCGCTGCAATGGTTTGTAAGCCTCATGGCAAAGGAGAGCTGGAAACACATGAGAAAGCTTACCTTGGCCGAACACCCCAGAAATAGGTGATGGAGTCCGTCTGATCCTTAACGAGAGACAGCGCACGCACAGCACAACCGGCCAGGAAAGGAACGGGGCACGAAGGTGTGCTGTGAGGGAGCAGGCGAGGCGTGGAGGCGCACCAAGGGTGACACGGCCATCGGGACGGGCTGGAAGACGCTGGGACGTGTGGGGCGAGAGGAGAAGGACATGGCAGCAGCCAGGCTGCCAGGAAAGACGCCGACCGCCCGGGCAGGAGCAGGGCTGGGCCAACAGGGAAGAGGCCTCGCTGCAGAGCTGCTCTCCAGAAAACACCCCACGTGTGGCGGCTCAGGAGGACACCAGGCCACGGGTGACACCAGCCAGAGGCCCGTCCTGTCACCGACACCAGCCACGGCCCCGCGCAGCGGGCGCACGCAGCCGGGCCCCTCCCGCCCGACCCCTGCCGAGGCCCGCCGGCTGCAGGGGGGTCCCCCCGTGTNCCCCCACACTCTCCCATCCCCCCCCTGCCTCCTGCACGCGCGGCGCTGCGCCCTTCCCCCTCCCGGGCCTGCGCGCCCATTTCCGCCTGGCCGGGCGCCGCGCGGCGCGGCCTCCCCGCCCCCTCCCCGGTGCTCAGTCATTCAGACGGGGAGAGTCAATAACACGCTGACATCACCAGCGGCGCGCGGGCACGGCGCGGGGCTGCCGGCGGGGCCGCCGCGCGGGAGGAGGAGGGGATGGCGCGAGGAGGGGGGCGGGGCAACGCCCCTGGCCAGGGCTGCGCGCGAGGGAGAGCCCCGGGGGGGGGGTGAAGGGAGAGTCCTGGGGGGGCTGAGGGGAGAGTTCTGGGGGGACATGGCTGAGGGGAGAGCCCTGGGGTGACAGGGCTGAGGGGAGAGTCCTCGGCGGGAGATGGTTGAGGGGAGGCCGCTCAGGGGACACCCCTGAGGGGAAAGGGTTGAGGAGGGGAAATGGCCCCGGGGGTGCTGAGGGGAGAGCCCTGAGGGGAAATGGCGGCAGGGGAGGGGGCTGAGGGACGCTGCTCTTGTCTCTGGGTGTCTGGAGCCTTTTCTGTGGACACCAGTATTCACTGTCCTCTGTCAAAATCACCCTCTGCTCCTCCATGGAAACACCTCCCACCCTCAGCTTTCCCACAGAATAAGCCCAGGGCAGCTGGCATGGGTGGTGGGGCTGCTTCTGTGGGGCCGTGTCACCCGCAGCCCCTCGCACAGTGGGTCCTGGGCCCACAGCAGCCCCCCAGCAATCCAAATAAGCCTGTGAGAGATGCTCCTGCGACTAATGGAGGGACTCCAGGGCTGGCATCTCTACAATATCAATCATTTTTCCTAATACGGAGTCTGTATTGGGACTTGTGTTGTCTGCCCGAGCCTGGAGGGGGAGGGGAGGGCGATATAAAGGCATCATCAGGCTGTGCCTTCCCATTCCTATACCAACGACGGAGAATATTATACATTTAGTAGATCTTCTATATAATTCATAGCTTGCTTGTGGAAAAAAAATCATAACAGCTTGGTGTGATATGTCAGGGATCTATAATTCATGGCACTGAGATCACACAACCACCATACAGTGGGAGTTCACAGAGTGAGATGTTTGTAATTAATCTGTGAAAAGAGAAACAAAGACAATAAACTAGGAAGGAGAATAAATGAGGGCCAGATCCTGCCACCCGCACTGACGTGGAATACTACTCAGCCAGAAACTGTGAATAATCCCTGGCTAAAATCAATAAAATTAGCTAAGAAGTAGGGTAAATAGTAAGTGTATTGCTGGCTGGTTCATTACAGCACACAGTCAGACGCACACTGTGCTGCCCTTTTGGGCAACGAGGTGCTGCAAGCAGCAGGACGGCCTAAGCTTAAGCTAAGCTTGGATAGAAGAACGAGGAGACAAGAGCGCGCGAGTCAGGTCTTGCGGACGCAGAGGTGGTGCGAGGGAGCACTGAGGCCGCGCAGTGGGGACCGAGGGACTCCCTCCACCCTACCTGTCCTGCAGGCTTGGGGATGCCACTTTGGGGAAGGCTGAGAAGGCTGTAATCCACCTGGAGCATTTGCATCAACCTCACTGACTTCAGCAGGACTGGGGCATATGCTGAAGGGCTTTGCTGAACAGGGAATTTTCCCTGAATCAGAGCCTGAGCGAGGATTTGAACAATTTGTGCTACTAACGAAGACTGGCTGCAGGGGTGGAATGAGCCGAAGTAGCTTCCTAATTGGAAACAGCGAGCTGGAGATCTCCAGAACCCCCTTCCTCACGCTATTGTCTATTTTCATCCTGGTGAAGCTAAAGCTGGTAACTGCGATGCGACAGCTTAAAAACTCCCTGTGGTTTCTCACAATAGACCAACCGTCTACACGGGTTTTCAAATGATGCAGGGAAATCTTGTAAGATTGCATGGCCAATCAAGGAAGGGGGGAGAGAAATCAATTTATTCTAAAGTGGGTGCTACAAGGAAAATAAAAAAATAAATCCTCATCCTCTTGGGAGTTTGTCTAATGTATACCTTTAACCGAAAAAAAATGGTGCCATGCCCATCAGATGGAAACGTGTCACAATTAAATCATTTTTATCTGAGATAAACAAGGCACAGGGTAGAGAGGCATCACGGTGAGGCAGGAGTGACTCCGAAAGGAAGCCCAGGCCTCACTCGCAGGGAGTTGTGATAGTGCCAGTGCGCGGATGCTGGAGGCCAGAGGCATTCATTGTTTTGCTTACTCATTTGTGACTCCCCCCCAAAATAATTTGTTTTCTTTTGTTGCTTGCTTGTTTGTTTGTTTGGCTATTTGCATTCTTTGGATTAAATTTCTCCTACAATATGGCCTTAATTTGCATTGCGAGGTTCCATGTTTATTTATGCATTTATGTTCTACTATTTTATTTTTTTTACATTAATTACTCCTAGGCTGCTGGCCCTTCAGAAGGACAATGGCCACGTGGTGACGAGAAGAATCAGGAGGTGCAGCCCCAATCTCCGCTGCACAGACAGCTCCAGTCCAGTCTCCGATGCCTGCATGATCTTGATTGCTGCTGCTTGTTGCAGGCAGCTCTGAGCCTGAGGCACAAGAGGTACTTTTAAGGTGGTGCCTTTAGGCTTTGATCTAGGGTTAACAGTGAAATCCATGAAATTCCCCTGTTTATTGTCCCCATAGCATTTTTCATCTAACCCAAGCCCAGTTTGGGCTCTGCGATTCCCTCTGGTGACATGGACCCACGGGAGCCACTGGCAGCACACACCCCTCCTGCAGTGGGGCCACGTTGGCGGAAAAGTCACACAGAAGGGCACTTTTCCAGCTGTATAGGTCCTCAGGGGAAAATAAGTAGAAATTGGGAATTTGTCAGGTTCTCCAGCTTTGACTCAGCCTGCTAATCACTTTCCGCTGCGTGAGTCCCTGCAGAATCCCGGTGTTTTTCAGCATCTGGGAAATAGCTTAAGGGAACGCCAGAGCATCTGCTGCTTCACGCTGATGTTGTGGGCAGTCAGGAAAAGGTCCCCGTGACCTGCAGAGTAGGTACCCTGATGAGCTGATCCAGTTATCACGCAGGAGAACACACTGGAATTAATGATTTTGACCTTAACTGGCTCCAACATAGCCATCCAAAAAGAGTGTGATTGTGCTAATCTGCCCCAAAGGAGTGTTGTGAGGCCTGACGCATTGCTGTGGATGCAATGCTGAGAGCTCCTGGCACAAAAAAATTTCTCCAAGTGCAAAATTTTTTCCTCTACGTTTTATTGGTTTTGCCTAGGAGCCTCCTGTGGCATAAAAGAGCAGCCTGGTTACCTAACCCATGTCTAACTAACGGGCAGTGTTAAACTTCACTCTGCTGTTATTTCTCCTGCAACATTTGCATTATAATATTCTGTGAGGGAAATGATACAAAAATCATTGTTATAAAAGGAAGGGTGGACAGACGGGTAGAAGAAGAGGGCTCTGTCTTGACAGTCTTGCTTCCTATCTGCAGCCCAGCAAACACAACACAAGCTTGGATTGAATTACCCCAAAATGCCACATGTGAGCTTGCCCAGGATTTAATGACTGGGATCTGCAGTGCCTGCACTGATCAGATCTAACAGTGGATGGCAAGAAACCCAGAGCAGCAGACACGCTGGTCTGATCCAAACCCAATGAATAACAGCTGCACCTATCCACCTGGGTTTCCCAGCATGCGCAGTCTCAAACTGTGCCTTAGGAAGAGGATTCATTTTCTAGCCTTAGCTCTTAAACCCTTGTGAAAAGCCCAAGTGCTGTGTTACTCTGCCCTGGCTGGACTGTCGGGCACCTCTGCGGCCGTGGTGCTCCTGTTCATCCCCAGTCTTCCACCCATGCCATATCCCAGTGCTGGGGGTGCCGCCTCACAACAGCTTCAGCACGGAAATGTATCTGGGAGGTTTTGGTGGGAACGGCGGGGGCTACAGAAGAGAATGCCCTTGGCCACGTCCAGGTGAAAGAAGAGACAACAGCTTCAAAAAAGATGTTTTGAATTGTCACAATCCCTTTAAGAAAAAGGAAGTAGGCAGGCAGAGAAAGCCAATCTGGGTGTATAAATAACCGGTAAGTGGCAGGGTGTTCACCCTTCCCACACGGCGGATTACCTAACACGTCGCATTGCTCGCTACAGCTCGAGATGAAGGAGCTGCCAGCAGAGCACTGCCATGCCTGAGAACCGCAACAGCCCACAGGATTGTAAGCTCGCATTCATGCTCCGAAATGTAAACAAGGCAGAGCCTCCTCCTCGTCGCTCTGAATGCAGTCACCCCGCGTCCCTGGGGGGCTGGAACAACCCAGCGCGTGAGATTATCTAGGCCAAATCAAAGAATAGCAGGAGGGGAGTTATGGAAACACAAACAAAAATGGTCCAAGCTTCCCCATTTTCTCAGGAATCAGATGTATAAAAGGCGCAGGGATCCTCTCCCTTACCCCAGCAGCCAGCTCGGTGCAGGAAAAGCCATGGCAGAGGGCTGCGAGCCCCAGCTTGGCCTTCTGCGGGGCCACAGGATGCAGAGTTCACACTGCCCTTCGCTCATCGGGCTTCCTCGTACACATCCGCACAGTGCTGCTTCTTCCTCGGAGCTCAGAACCTCCCCAAGCGTCTGCCTTCCCAGTAGGACAGTGAATTAGGAGAGAGCCAGCAAATTGCCGCAATCAATAATAGTAATAACAGCACCTTTCATCCAGCAATCTCAGAGTGCTTGGCAAAAATGAAGCGACTCATATGCCCTCCCGTCAGCCCGGTGAGGGCAGTGAGCAGTATTGTACATTGCATAGTGGGTTAGCAGGACCTGAGATGGGGGAGTGCTCCTGCGTGGTGACACCGTGATGGACAGCAAATGGCACAGCTGCCGAAGTCTGAGCAGCATCTGCTTATAATCACTTATTATTTTGAGTTGGCCGCTGCGTTCACAGCAGTTGCCAGGCTTTTGATACTGCAATTCTTTAAATAGAAATAGGATGAAGGCAGGCACCCGTTTTTTGTACCTGTCCCCTTCCTGCTCTGGACTCTTATCCAAACTTCTCAGTTTAACCTTGTCTTTATGGTGTGCTGAAATCAAAACACTCACGCGAACATCCTGAAACACTGGGGATTTTCAGCTCAGCTCTGAGCTTGAAGCTGTTCTCCCAGGCTTTGCAGTGCTTGCTATTTTTAGCTGCATGTCAAAAAGTTGAAGCAGCACGTGGTAAGATGTTACGACTCTTTAAAATTGCTGTAAAAATGTTCCAGGGAATGGTACCAATTCATCAAAAGTAAGTTCGTTGCGTGAGATAACTCTGTGACCTCTGGTGTTGTGTTGAATTTGTGGGTCACTGCCTATTAACGTTGCTGCAATTTCTTTAGCAATAACCCAGGGATTACGGAAAGGGAAGTAGCTATTAATATGGTAAAAGGCACACCTAAGCGAGGATGTTTACTCATGAAGGCTGAGAGGGGGAGGGCTAGACACCCTTCAAGCTGTTTTCTATAGCTCTTTTTTATGATACTAAAGATAAGGACTATTCTCCCTTCCCCCAAGACCTGACAGAGTATTGCAGCTGGAAAACAGTGCCCTGGCATTTGAAGTGAAGGATGTGAAGGCAGACAGCAGGCAAAAAGAGGCCCTTCTGCTGGCTGTGAAGCCAGGACAGTCTGCTTACAACACACAAGGATGCTGCAAGATGACCTCTAACACCCAGACATGTCAAGTTTGATCCGTGCTTCTGAACTCCTCCCAGGAGTGTCCTCTAAGAAGTCACAGATGGTTTATTGCCCAGGGTGGCGGTGGCCCCAGGAAGGTGAGGACAAGGAACCCCTCTCTGCCTGGCACCTGGCCTTAGCCGCTGGTTGTTGCCCCACATGGGTCTGTAACCCCACTACCCGCTTGATTACCACTGCTGGGACCTCTGTCGGTCAGTTCAGCCTCATGGATACCCCAGGTTAGATCCCTGGTGTTGTTGACATGAGCAAGAAGCACAGTGCACAGCAGGAATGGGGAGATTCCCGGCAAGAAAACAAAAGAGAGGAAACTGCCCTATGATGGGTGGATGGGGAGAGGAATATAAGGCCAGAGGCATGTTCCACAACACCAAACAGAAGTGCATGTCTCTGCAGTAAGGATTCTCATCCTCCCAAACCTATGGACAGTGAGTAAAGGTAACCAGCCACATCCAGCATAAATTCAGGTGGAGTATGCTTCATTTCTGCAGGAAGGTCATCTGTATTTGCTCCCTCTGTAAAAAGCTGCTGTATTTAACAAGCCCAAAAGTCTGCAGAATAGACTACCTGCTCAGAGAAGCACTGCAGAACACAGGCAGGAACAAAGATCTGGATGTCAGGGAAGAAAGCAGAGGGGTTTTAGTGGCCCAGCCACACCACTGATGGGAAGGGAAGAGCCACGGCTCTTCCTAACAGAGGAGGAGCTCAGGTATTCACTAGTGTGGGTTGCCACAAAATCCTACCAGTCTCAGGCTGGTTCAGAAAGTGTAGCGCTATCTAAACTCCATTATCAGCTGGGTGGGCTGATTTATAGTCCCACATGCGGTTATAGCTTAATAATAACAATAAAGCCGGTTCTCAGGCATTCCAGCCCGCAACACCCACATCACCGTCTTGCCTTTGCTAAATTTGCTTCTGATTTATGGTCGCATAAGCAAGATGAAAATCAGTCACCTCAGTTTCCAGACGGTCTGGAGCTAACAAAAGGGGAAAAGAAGAGGAACATTTTCCAGAAATGGCCCGCGTTTATTTCTGCCTGCTTTCAGAAGCGTCTATTTTGGAGCTCCCATGACTAGGCTAGCTATAAGTACAACAGTCCCCACGGCTTTGTTGATAAATGCTGAACTCCTGACATGTAAAGCTCCTCACTTTATTTTGTGCTGTGTAATCATCCAGGTTTCCAGGGCTGTTCCCTGCAGGAACACCCTTCTGCTCTTACTCTCATCTCTCTCACTATGCACAGCTTAGTTTCTTCAGCCCTTCGCTCATCAACACTTTCTTTCTGAGATGATGAACCTCAGCTGTATTCTTCACATGTTTAGTTCGCAGGAGAGTTGAATCCTCATGGACTGCTAACAGCCATGCAGTTAATTAGCTATCCTCAGCTATATTTTTCACCAAGTTTGGATGTATGCTCCTGAGAAACCAGGAGGTGTGAGAGCCTGGAGTCCTGAGCGTTAAAGCAAGCACTGCAGCTGCTTCTCCCGTCCACCTTGCAGGGCTCCATTCACCTACCAGGACTGATCTGTCCTGCATCTGACATACACAGAGCATGACTTGGCTGCATTTTCTCTGTCAGCTTGGCGTGGTCCCCAGCCTACTGACCAGCAGACCTGTCTGTAGCCCACGCCATTGAAACAAGCCCCTTAAAGGCTTACGGCAGGAGGCAGAGCAGTGTGGGCAGACATCAGGTGACTTCAGGCTCTTGGCAGCCTGAAGTCAGCTCCATACAGTTCATCTTGCTTTGGGAACACAGCTTCAGATAGTCACCAGCATTAGTTATTCCCTGATGCTTGGTGTCACTACATGCAGCCTGAGCTTTGGTGCTCCCATGAAGCCCGCCTTGGGGGGATGGAAGCCCCATGGTAGGTTGGGTGCAAGTTTCTTGTAAATGCTCCACCCATGGCTGCTAAGTGGAGGGTTTTCAGGGGAAGGGAAAGAGACAGTGGCCTGCCTTTGGGTTGCTGTTCCTCCTTGTGATGCCTCTGCTCTCCACTGCTGGCATTAGCAAGGAGAGCTCTTGGCCCTGAACCAGCAGTACGGCTGGAGCAGGAGATCTAGATGTGCTAGTAAACATTTGGAAGATGGAAAATAAATCCATCCATCTCTGTAAGAAATGCTGCCCCCAAGAGAAATTTCTGATCATAGGCAAGGCTAAGTGCACAGGCACCAGCGAATTCACCACCAGCATTGATTATTTCATTATAAACTGCTCACTTGCTCTTTTACATTTGCTTCTGAACAGAAATGAAACACCGGCTACTGAAAATAACAACAGCTAATACACAACCAAAAACCTGACTTACATATGAAAACCCCGGATTTTCCACAGGGGCTTTCCCACTGTTTAAGCTCTTTTAAACTTTAAAGTATGAGCTCCATTAAGATTATAAAAATGTACTGCCTTAGCTGCTGGTTTTTTCACTGTGCTGAAAGGAAGACAGCTGCTCAGAGGCTGATGGAGAAGAGCTGTCTCAGTATTAACCAACAGTTAATGCACCGATGTTGTTGATTGATGGCAGAGATGAGGATGTAGATGGAAGAATTGGGGACTTTCCAAATTGTAAAATGGGGAAAAGAAACCAGTCTGCTCTACCAGAGCTGGAGCTACGCACGTCAGACACCTCAGGATACCCAGCAATGGCCTTTTCAGTGACGCTGAAGTCACGGGTGACCTCCTCCTTGTTTTAGAGTAGTTGTTTAGTGGAAAATATTGCGAAGGATCATTTCCTGAGAGTCTTTTGCACAAAGCACATGGCCCTCTACCTACACGGCAATAGCTGTTGTTCAGACATCACTGGAGATGATTTTCCTTCCTGGGGCTGAAAGGAGACTGAGGAAAGACAGGTGGGAGCTGAGTGAGGAATGTGAGAGTGGAGAACGAAGAGCAGAGCAGAGGAGGCACATTGGTCCTTGACCCCAGGAGTTAAGGGGGCCTGGGCAACTCTAATCCTCTCATATCTGCTGCCTAGTAGCTTCAGCAGTGGCTGGAGGCCAGCAGAAGACTTCCAGTGCCATGATGCAAGGTGCAGGAGCAGTAGGAACAGGAGACAATACTGATCCTGGAAGCGGTGTGGCTTTCCATGAGGGGGGTGTGAGCTTCACCCTCGTGGAGTGAGTAGGGACAAAGCTCTTTAGTGTATTTGACCGTTTCTCAGTGCGGAACTAGTTGGACTATTTGGTTTCTTGGAGTCTTCTCTGGTCTGTGAAGGAAATTTCTCCAGGAGACCATAATTTGGCCCATCAGTGTTTTTAATTGCAATTGCTGACAGCACACCTGGTACAGGGCTGAATTTACACCATCCCATTCTCTGTTTATAGACATCATTCATCTTCAGAAACACTGGCTACTGGATGCTGTTAGAGGAATATTGCCCGCAATGTGGTTCATTCTAACCTTTGATTTTCTGGGTGACATCAAATGATGGGAGTGGTTTTTTATGGTCACCTGTATTTGTACAGGCAAGTACAATAAATGGGCAGGTAGATGGGAAAAAACCTGTGCCTTGTTTGATAGAGAGGAGGAAAGCAACTCAAATGAAAAAAGAAAGCAGGAGATAAAAAGGTAAATATTTCCTTTCTCCCTAAGGCACAGTCAAGAAAAGCCATCATCATTTTGCTCAGACACTGGTATAACCTCATGTTTCCCACAAAACATATTTCCCCGAGATCAGTTTGCACGTATCAGGTTTTGCCCATGAATACTCATGAGGCACAAATCAGTCCCTTTAATCCGTGATTAGTATGTCACCCCACGCGCAGCAGTTGCATCATGATTTGGTGTTATTGTTGAATGGATGCTGTGCTATTTAATTGTTTTTTTGCGTAGTGATCTGTTAGCTCTGTTAATATTTAATTCTCTTTTTCCCTCCCTCTTTCTACCCCCAAAAGGCCTAAAGAATAGGAAAACATCTTTCATTTTCTCAGGCTTCGTGTGCTATTGTAAGAAAATACCTATTCATAGTCTGCTGTAGGTGATAATGATGATATACCGTCATAATGCTGGAATTCTTAAGTAGTTGCCACTGCTGCTTTGTAGCTGAGAAGAAAAAAAAAAAATGACCTGATTTGAAATAAAGCAGGTTAGTATGCTTTATTTGCCTTTTCCAGTGGTTTGGATAATGAACAAATTGTCATCTTTATGTATCCTCTGCCAGATTCTGAGCTGAGTGCTGCACGCGAGCCTGAATGACTGTAAACAATGCACTGCCTGGTGCTTTGCATGCTCTGCAGAGGTGAATTCACGACAACAAATTAAACCTTTGATTGATCCTTTAAAGAAAAAGAAAGGAAAACAGTAACATTAATTTATACAAGCTCTAGCTGCATTGCATTTTTTATAGTCATCAATATTCTGGGCATTGTAAACAGCAGCTTTACATAATAAATAGCTGCATTATGTAATGCTAGTTAAATTTAGAAATGGTTATTTTATTGCCTTTAGTGCACATAAAATAGCGAGTGATAGAGCTGGAGCTCAAGAGCTGCTGCTGTCTGAGGATGCAGAGAACAGCTGGGCCTGGCTGTGCACAGCAAAAATAAAACCCAAAGCCCATCAAGCAGCTCGGCTCAGGCTGGGTGCTCTGGGTTGCCGTCAAACATTTTGGTGGGGGCGGAGGGGGCAGGCCCTGGGCATGCTCAGGAGCAAAACATCTCTGCACAATAAAGATGGAAGATTTATTATGAAGGAATGAAATGTGCAACTTTTGTTCTCCCTGGTGTCCCTGTAAAGCTTTTGTTTGACAGGCTGGTTTGGGCTCTGGGTAGCTACTGGCTTCTTTGAGACCAGTTGTGTGCAGGCTCTGGATCAATTATCTTCCTGCAAGGGATAAACAGTGTTTTCCTTTTTCCTCTTCAGTGGAGTTCGCTATTATCCTGGAGCATAGGAGCCCTTTCTTTCCCTTCCCAGCCACACACACACACATGCACAGATGGGTTACTGGAGGGAGGGGATGGAAGAATTCAGATTTGTTGCATTAATCTTAATAGCCTGATCCTCTTGCAGCCTGCTGCTGCTAACTTAGCGTTCAGCGTGCTGCCCATTTACAATAGATGGGAAGGACAAACCCTTTTGTTATAAATAATTATGAGACATCTCAATCCAATAAATGCACTGAAATGAGAGCCTCTGAAAATGTGATTTTGGAAGAACACAGCTGAAGAAGGAAAGTCCCGTTGTGAAATCCTGAGCTAAGCAGAAGCGCTGTTGTTTGGCTGTTTCATAATGCACAGGGAGCTCCAGTGTGGGCAAGGAGGGGACGTTAATTAGGACATCAGAGCTTAGACATTTCTTCTGCTCACTGTGGTTGGCACCCATTTATCCAGAGGCTGGAGTGCTCTCGGGGGGCTGGAGCTGGAGCCAAACTGCTGATGGAGTTATGTGCTCTCTGTGCCCTGCACTCTGCATTGCAGTTGTAGGGCTCTGACTTAAAAGTTAATCTCAAGCAGCATCAAAATTAAGTAAAACTCAGATCTAGGTTATAGTTGTACAAGGAGAACCTGTAGGTTCTTAATGGGCTGAACAAAAATCCTGATTCTGACGAGCATCCAGCTTTTTAACAATACAGATTTGGACTGGTATCAGGAATGTCTCTAATAATTACGTGTATTTGATTTTTCTCAACTACTTTTCATAGCGTTAGCATAAACAAGAATCCTGCCCAGCATCTCTTGTGCCTGGAATTTTTCAGACTACGGAGCAGCACGTAGCCACTTCAGAGAAATCATTAAAAATTATTTAGCTGAGCTGATGTGAGAGACAAAGAGTTAAAGCTAAATCCTGTTTGAAAGTGAGCTTTGCAAAAGCAGTGAATTTTCTCAAAGGCTGACTGCTCTTGATTTACAAGGATGTTCCCAGTCCTGATTTCAATTAAAGAGAAATCCTCAGGCATTTCTGCATTTCGGCGTTGCTCTTTATTCCACATTGTTATATATTGAGTAATAAACAAAACAAACAAAGATTTGTTCTGCAATGAACTACATACGTCCTGTGCAATCTCGGGGAAATCAATAGGTCAGAGTCTGGCCTTCGATTGCCTCAGTATCAGTTGTCAATAATTCCCCCAGCTGCAGTGGAGTTTACATCTATGTAAGTAAAAAAAAAGATTGTGGAGATACAAGCTGGTCTGTATTTTCTGCTAAAAAAAAGAGACACCAAAAAATGCTGTAGACTCCACTCCTTTATATAGAAGGAGAAAGAAATAAATAGGTAGCTGGCATTGTAAACTCTGATTTATTTGCCAGGCCTCCCAAAATCCTGAGAGTACCTTTCAAAGAAAGCGTGTTAAGCCAAGCTTTGGGACCTTTTTCTTTGCTTTCTGCTTGTTGCATCTCTAGCCCCAGGTTTTCTCGCTGGGGTCTGCACTTCATGAGGACTGAGACGGTATTTGTACAGTGGTGGCTGAGTCTCATGTAACAGCGTGACAGCGAGCACGAGGTCTTTCAATAGTGGTGATGATGGTGATGATGATGATAAAAAAACTATTGTTGACAATTTGGTTTTCTTTGCAAGTGCTGAATTACTGATTTCTTTCATCCTGCTCCTGGTAATGTTTTAATAACTGTGCACATGTTCCACTGCAGCAGGCAGTGCCGTTGAGTGCCGAGGCTGAGCTGGGCGCTGGGGGGGGAACGGGTTGGGTCTGTGTATCTTCCCAGTTGCCTCCTGCCCCACCAGCCTGGTATCAGTGGCTATGCTGGACACCAAGCAGGTCCTGTCGGTGCTCAGTGCAGGTGTTGAGCATTTTGGGCATGCATGCAGCTTTTGAGGTTATGCACCCAGGCTTTGCGTCTTGCTCACAAAGGAATGGATTGCGTGGAGTTTGTGCTTGAAGGGGGGGATTTGTTTTCCATCTATTAATTAAAGCAAAGGAAAAGGAAGGTGAGACGGGGGCCTTGGTCACCCTGTGAGGTCAAAGGGACAAAAACCACATGCAGTCCTCTGCCTTGGGAGGGGAAGGAGGCAGAGAGTGGTGGTAAAAGCATCTCAGCAATAGCAGCAATTTCCCCGCAGCCCCACAGCAATTCTGTGACAGAGCGAGGAGTCGGATGGGGTGGAGGTGCCAGGGCTGTGTCCCCACCCTGGCCATCCACCCTGCCTGAGGGCGAACAGGCAGCCTCTGGCTGGGCTGTCTGTGTCTGAGCCTTGTACCTCTGGCTTAACACTTTTCTGGAGCGATAAAATATTCAGACTGGAGACATTTTAATGTCTCCCTCTATTCCTGTTGTAACTGAGTCTTGTTTTTAAATAGATCAGATTTTCATCCCCATTTAAACCAGCATAAATCAGGAGTTAATCTAGGCAAAGTCACCCAGCTTTACTGAAGCTCGTGGAAATGCACTTGCAGGAGATTGGAATCAGGCCTTATGCTCACAGAAAACAACCACCACACTGGGAGAGCACAACCGTGCTCCGGAGCCACAAGTATCATAACCTACCTTTTGACGTGGGCTCTTCAGATCTCCCATCCTCTCTTCCAGCCTGGCTGGAGCTTGCCCAGTGTGTACATGAGGCTCCACATGCCCTTTAATCCTCCCCACAAGCTTCTTCCTAAGTCTTCATTTGTATGCACACACTTAGTAATCACTCATTCTGGCCATAAAACCTACAGGATTTTAAATTGAACCAAAGTCCCAAATGCTTTAAAAGAATTTATGTTGCATAATTGTACTGGTGTGCCTGAAAACAAACAATGATGTATGGCTGAAATATTCTCTCAGGGAGATGACTCAGATCCTTCCCTGTGGCTTAGACCTTGCTTGGCTGCTGATGGTGCAACTTGTAATCTCTCCTCTACATGCAAGGGAAGGCAAACAAAAGAGTCCTGCACGGAGCAGGGGGCATAAGACGAGAAAATACAAGTTACTTGGAGCTTTTGCAGATGCTCAACGCTTTCATTTGTTCTGAATCAAGGCGACATTGGAGATGATGGAAAAGAAAACCAAGCCCCACCAGTATGCCACACCAGCCTATCTGCAGAGGGATGATGGTGGCTGGTTTTGAGCTGGCTGGCAAAGAGCTGTGTGTCCTGTGGCTCCCCAGGACGAGGGCAGCCTGCAGACATCATGGGACACAGCTGGATGCATGGGGTACGTGGGTTTGGGGTGGGCGGGTTTCCCACCCTGCGAATATGCAGCTTCCCCAAATGCCACTGCTTCTGCTTGGCCCCATAGATGGGCAGGTTTGGGTGTTTTGCAGTCCAAGAAGGTTGCAGGCAAGTCCCTTGTGTCTGGATGTCTCATTGCCAAGGGCTGTGCAGATGATCCTGGCAGCTGAGCTGGTTCATCTGTAGCACAGAAATGTTTTGCCACCAAGTCAGCAGTTTGTGTGGTTTTTGCTGTCACTGTTTTCACTTTAAACATCTTCCCATACTTTGTTTTCTGTAATTGTGCTTTGTGTCCCAAGGACATAATCTGACTGTTGGTAATTAAGTTAATTTTTCAACCAAGGCTCAAAAAGATATATGAAAGCTTTACTTTGCAGATGTGACACTCAACCAGCCCTTAAATGTCCTTCAGACACAATGGCCAGCCCTCGGGAGTCCTAAACAGGTGTGAGAAAGATCAAAGAGACCTCACTTAATGTATTTCCAAAGATCTGCGTGTGCTTGGTACGTACATAGAACAGTTTGCAGAGGTGGCTTTGCAGATTTGGGGATTTTGCCGTTTTTCTGCCGTTTGCAGATTTGGGGATTTCCATTCTGAGCACGCACTGAAGCCGCGGCAGCCGCTGCACGTGAGCAGGTGTTTGCAGGATGTTGGCCTCAAGTGCATCTATCCCTTTCCTTCTGTCATTAAGAGCTGGGCAGAGGACATCTAAGGGTCTGTGACTCCCTGCTAGTGCTGGAAGTGCAATGCATGCTCCAGTGTAACTTGGTGCACTGAGAGCTCTGCAGCCCTGCAAGCACCCTCCACCCTTCCTTTTTCTAAACCAAATATATCAGGTATGAAGTTACCATTGTGGCGTGCATTCAAGTAGCGTGTCTGCCTTCCATTCCAAGCAAAGCAAAGCAGAGCAGTCTAATACCATCAGTTTGCAATGAAAGAATATTAAAAATAGTAAAAAAAAAAGAAAAAAAAGGTTAACTTCGTGGCAAAGAATAAAATAAGAAACTTTTCTTCTTTTTCTGCAGTCAGCGCCAAGCATCACGAGGGAACATATCAATTCGTAACAGCTGTGGGAGCTATTTCTGTCTCAGACTTCAATAGTTCAAATGGAAAAGCATGGTAAAAGTTAACAGATCTGTGTCCAGCAAGGTTAATTCTGAGGTTACCAGATTATGATGCAAAGAAAGTCAGCCGGTATTTTTCTCTCTGGCTATGAATAGTGTAATTGCATTACTGCTACCAGAAGGGTAGTCAGCTCTTCTCAGTCTGTGGTCTCCCACTGTGGAGGGAGTAACCTATGAAAAATCAGTTTCCTTTGCAAACATACCCTCCTGCCTTTCTCACTCAGTGCCTACGTAACCAGAACGTTGAAGGGATGGTTGCTAATGTCACAACTGCTTGTGTTCATGTTTTGCAAGTCATTCTTTTCTGTAAATCCAATGAGCAATTTTTATGCTGTTTATTTTTTTTTAAAAGATGTTAAAAACCAAAGGACTTATTAAAATCCTTTCAAGCAGCGTTTCTGAAAAAATGCTCGTGATTTATGCTTCTACCTTGTCACGTCTCCTGTTCCCAAATGATTTGCACAGCTCTTCAAT
This sequence comes from Syrrhaptes paradoxus, assembly GCA_013400615.1. Taxonomy (NCBI): domain Eukaryota; kingdom Metazoa; phylum Chordata; class Aves; order Pterocliformes; family Pteroclidae; genus Syrrhaptes; species Syrrhaptes paradoxus. The sequence continues at coordinate 195,857 of VZTO01016660.1, read as the reverse complement.
TAATGACAATGGCAGCGGGAGGCCACCATGCTTTTTCCAGAGGACTTCCAGCCTGAACACACCCGGCAGCCTAAAGGAGGAGGAAAAAATGGCCCCATGGCAGGGTGGTGGTAGAGAAGAATCTCTTGATTGCTCGCACAATGCTCTCTCCTGTCTGGCGGCTGTAGCCAGTTCATGCTGCCCAATTTTGACGTACATTGTGAGAAATTGTTTCATTTCCTGACTGTACAAGTGTAACTCACAGGGGCCTATTGGCAAAGGTGATTTAGAACTGAAATTAAAAATTTTCCAGCTCAGCTTTAAACAGATCAGTCTAGAACAGGACTAATGATATACTTTCTGGTTAAGATACCTGAATAAGTGCTAAGCACTATTAATAGAGCTGATAGAATAACTTTGAAACTCTTTGCCAATGAAATACCTACTTCCATCAAAAAACTCTTAAAATCATGCGTGTTCCCCCAAAGGGTAAGCAGGTTTAAAGAAAAAATCCAAAAAAACCAGCAAACACTGTGAAATATTTTTTTTTCTGCACTGGAATGTCTTTCCAGTTTTATTGCTTATTGTATATTATAATAATAGAAAATAAAGGCCTCTCAATAAAAATTAAATCCTTTGTTCTATCCAGAGCACTCTTCCCTTTGGCTTTGAGGAGAGTTTCTTAAATTTTATTCTGGACAAAAATGAAGCCAGACTTGAAGATATCAGGCTCTGCAGTGGGCTAGAAGAGGCAGCCCCAGCAGCCCAGTTTTGCAGCACAAGGTACGTGCGCTGCAGGGCTTCTCCAGGGATCTGCTCCATTGCTCAAGCTCCGAGGAGAGAAGATCTCAAGCCCCAGGCAGGGAGTGGGAAAGAGCATTTCTAGAGTCCTTCTCCTCCAACCGCGGAAATGCAGTCTCAGTTCTCCAGCTGTCACTGGTTAATCAACATCTTCCCCAGAGCAGAAGGGGATCAAGGATCTAACTCATGACTCAGAGCCACATCCCCCATGCCTGGCCTCCTCGAAGGGGAATGCTGCCCTTTCCTCAGGGCTGGTAAGCCCAAAGAGATTAAAATCTCAGGGGTTTAGGGCTGCTGGCCTTATAATGGACCTTCAAAAACAGTTTCCTCAGCTATTACCTTGAGTGGTTTTTATGTGTATTCTTGCCAACAAGCTCCTGTTAGAATATTTGTGGAAAATAAATTCCGGAGAGCCATGAGCACAGCCAAGCAGATTAATTTAAAACAAGCAAATATTTGTGGGAAAGTTCGTGTTTGTGCTATCCACCCAACACTATCATACAGCGTTTTTCCATGAGTGCACAACTTCGCTGAGGTACCTTTTGATCACAGAGATAGATCAATTACCATGTGTTCATTTCCATGTTTTTGAGCTTTGAGGCACCAGTAGAAATTTTGCTATTTCGTCCAAGAGGAATTTGGTTTTGGCTCTGAAATTCACTTGAAGAGTTAACATTTCTGGAGCTATGACCTCAAAACCACAAATAGAAAGAAAAATAGCGTACGATAGATGAGCATGAAGTTCTGCAAGCCCTAAAGAGTGAAAAACAAATTTCATTATGTTTTGTAACCATCTTCTTGAGTTAGAGAAAAAGGACATTTTAATAAAACTGCACCCTAGAGCCCACAGACATTTGCTGGATAAATCGCAAACACACAACTGACTGTGGGATGAAGGCTGGATCTGTAGTCCTCCAGCTCTGGAAACATCTATCTAACCATCTGAGCAAGAAAGCTGGTGTTGGCCGCTGGCTCAACCTCCTGGACCAGTCGCATTTTTCTCACTGAAATCACCTAAAGAAAAAGGAAATTTCTGTCAAATCAAGATGCCTGGTTTGTGAAAAAAAACCAAGCACATGACCCTGGCCTCTGGCTCCAGGTTGACATCTCTGCCCCGCCGGCCCCTCCTGCGGCACCTGTGGGTGTCTCTCCCTGAATCCAAGGAGTGTTCCAGCCCCACAGGGGGCTTGTGGAAGACTTTGACTTTTGTTTTTTTCCCCTGTTCTGGATGAAAATTGATGTCAGAATATGGGATGTAGCCACTGGCTGGTTATGCCAGCTTGCAGCTCTCTCTTCTGCATGAAAATGTGCTTTTTTTCAGGACATAAAGATTTCATACTGTGCAGGCAAAGCCACCAAAAAATCCAAAGACCCTCATCCATCCTGCCTTGCAGAAAGCGCAGACGAGGAGGGATGTGCTGCCTGTGTCTCAGCTGTGTCGCTTGTGTCCTGCGTATTTAGCTTTCACCTGTGGGCATGGACATGTTGCCCAAGCAACCTCCTTTGGCTCCCATAGGCTTTATTTCATGTAGATCCCTCTGTTTCATAGTGAAGACATTGTGCAAAGGACTCGGAAGCTGAAAATCCTCCCATGTGCCTTCGCAAATGCCCCAAGAGGTGAGCACAACGGGGTGCCTGGAGAGCTTTGTTTCAGGGGGTGAACTCTGGACTCTGATGGTCCTAGTGACCATGGTGTCAATGGGGACACAAAGACTTTGCAGAAATCAGTCCTGAAGACAGCAAAGTGTCTTAGCCTGTGCTCCCCTTCTGTGCCTGCAACACCCCATGGAAGTGGAAATGTTTGTCCCTCCTCTCTCTCCTGTCTTTCTACCCGTTGCTTTTCAGGCCATTTTCTCTGACTGTCCTCCTCCTGCTCACGAGGTTCCACTCCGGGCTGATGTCCCTTTGTCATTTCCCACAAATTCACTGTGGGGAGAGACCGTTATTTGGCTGTACCCAGATAAAAGGACAGAAGAAACCAAAATTAGATCAGTAATTCCACATGTGGAAAATGCCACACAAACACTTCCAAGTTTTTCCAAGTCAGAAAAGAGAAGGGGAAAATCAAGCAGCCCTGAAAATCAGGCCTGATTTTCACAAGCTTCAGCTGAGATGCCCCAGCATGGAAATCCCTTAAGTTGTGTGAAGAGCTTTGAGTTATTGATTTGATTGTCTCAGGAGAAGGGCTTAGAGCTCAGAGTGAAATGCTGCTTCTGTTTGAATCTCCGTGATGGAAAAAAAATGAGAATTATTAGAAAAACCAGCTCTTGTGACACATACTGTTTCCTGGCTGTTTCTCTGCCTCTTAAATGAAGTTGAATAAGTTGAGTTCCCAAATTATGAGGAGTGACAAGCAACACAACTAATTGTCAAGTAGAGCTTAACAAATTCACTTAAGGAAAGAAAAGAATTGAGAAACCCTGTTTCCTTCCATGCAAGCGTACGGTGCTTTACATCAGTGATGCCGCACGCTCTGCTTGGGGCTGATGAGGCTTGCGGTATCCGGTTGCAATCGGGTGAAAGCAAGGGGAGGCACAAAAATAGCTCTGCAGCCTACGCTCACACCCACAGAAAAGCACAAGTCACCCAGGAGCAGCTGGGTGGCTGCTGGAGCAGCATTTGCTGCAGCTGCAAATTGCCAGCACCCTGGGACAGGGACTGAGGGACACCCTCGGTCCCCGTCCCAGGGCCCTGGCAGGTTGCAGTTGCACCTGGGGACAAGGACAAGCTGCTTTTCCCTGGGGCATGTGCTGCCCTTCTTCCCTTGTGGTTTCTTGTGGGGTTTCTGAGCAGGGGAAGTCTTGCCCAGAGGATGTCACCCCACTCCTGAGCCAAGTTTTGGGTGCTTTGGTTGTCATTTCCATCACATCAGACCCTCAGGGGCAGTTTCTTAGAATAGAAAAGATGATGCTGAGACCGACAAAGCTGCAGCCATTTATGTTTCTCCATCCTGCATACAAAACCTCAGCAAAGGCTGAAATAACTTTGCAGTATAAGGTGAATTGCCTCTCCTAAACCCCAGACTTGAGCCCCCAAAGGCAACACCATCTTGGCCTCAGCATCTTGTTCAGAGATCAAATGGGGGGACAATCCCCCCACAAGCTGCAGGCAGAGCTGGATGCCATTCGGAAAGGGATAGTGTCACACACATCTGCCACCTGGGACCAAATTCACACCCATGAGGAAGCACTGGGACCTGTTTGTCTTTGGGAGTGAGCCCCTTGTCCTCAGAAGTTGCCCAGTTCTATGGTTTCTCTCCAGTGATGCTCGACACCTCTGAGGATGGTGTCCCAGGGCTGTCATCCCCAAAGTGCCACGATCCTGCCATCATCCTCTTCTCCATGCCATGGTCCTGCTTACTGAAAGGAGAAGACATTGCTTGGATTGCCCTGGCTCTGTTACTCCTTGTGTAAGCACTATGGATATTTTTGACTGTCCTTTTCAATTCCAGCTGAAGCTGCTGCCACAGGCAGCTCTCTTAGTAGATTGCTTTTGTGATTTATGCAGGTCCAGAAGAGTCCCAGGATCATTTATCTTCAAACCAGGAGAGAGATGAAAGAGTCATGGTAGTAAAATTTCCTGTGGAGCTAGATCTGAGCATCAAAGAGGGGAAAATGTCATTGTTTTACTGAGACAAGATGACGTGAGACAGGTTTTAATGCTGGGGGATTTTTTTTAACTGAATAATTTACCTTAAAAAAAAATAAAGAAGTTTTGGGAAATGAAAGGAGGGCAAATGAGCTTGGTGTGCACTGTTGTGAAGCTTTCCCTGGGTAGGGGCAGAAGAAGCTGGGTGGAGGTAGAACCCAAGGGGCAGGCGGTGCTCCAGGGATGGGGAGGCAGCAGCAGGGCCAGGCTGTGGCTGGCGGGTGTCTCTTGGGAGGAGGCAGGCTGTGCCTCGTGCAGCCACAATGCCCGTGCACAGCTGAGGCCAGGGAAGGTGTGCCATCAGCCCTGTCCCACCCTGCGTGCACGCAAAGATGCGCTTGGGTGACACGGGGGTCTGCCTGAAATCACGGGGCCTGATGGGTGCTGTCGGTCTGCACAGCAGCATAAGCATGTGTAGTATAGAGAGAAAAAAAAAAGTTCCTGATCTCAGTGAATCTGACTGCAAATATGGGAAACACCGACCGGCTGCACTCTTGCAGCTTTGATGCAGTTTGGCATGAGCAACCTGGTCTAGTGGAATGTGTCCCTGCCCATGGCAGAGGGTTGGAACTAGATGGTCTTTAAGGTCCCTTCCAACTCAAACCATTCTATGATTCTATGACGGTGCATCTCCTCGACCAGCTGCCGGCCAAGGGTTTGACCGAGCATCACCCAGCCGCAACAGGGGGTCCTGTGGGGCCGGGAGCATCTCCTGCCCTTGCCCTGCCTTGGAGCTTGCAGCCGAAGCACAGATCTTGGGAAATTCTATGATGTCAGAGGGTTGGGAAAGGGTCCGTTTACATTTGCAGCAGATGCTGTCTAGAGGAGAAAAATACTTTTATTTCCCCTGTGGACTGCCAGTTGATTTTCTTGCAGCAGGCACTAATGGAAAATAATAAAACCCATTTTAGTCAGTCTGTATCCAGAACACTTACAGGTCAAGCCAGTACTCAAAACAGACCGTTATGGAACATAACACATTAGTTTGTCACCAGCGTCTATGGTGGCCAGGGGATTTTTACCATTTGAAATTGAATTTTGTAGGTCAAGGCCTTTCATGGGTCTTGAAAAACAGTGCATCGCCGTAAAGTTAACGTGAACGTGGAGGCAATTACTGGGTGTAAAGATATGCAAACTTTATGTTTGTTAACAGTCTAAAAAAAACAAAGGGGACCTGTGGTGGGAACTGTGGTACGGCTGTAAACTCCAGAATATAATAATTAATTGCTATGGACTCAAATATTTCAGTATCGTCTTCCTGCTGTTTAATCAAACCCACAAAATGCATGGGAGGCATCTTTTGCTGCGCAGTATGGCCTTTTGGTCTATAATTTAAAATTCATTGATGACTGTAAAGGAAACTTGGTCATAGGAGACCAAGTTTCTTAGAAATGAGTCAGACGTAGATCATTTGTTTAGGAGAGATTAACTTATTTCAACATTCAGATAGCCTCAAACGTCTTCCATGTGGTTTTATACTTCACAGAATAAGTAAAGCAGGGACATGAGGTGGTGCCTGAAGTGACACACACACACTGATGTCTCTGTTTTCTTCTCCATCCCTTCCCCTCGCACAGCCCGGTCCCCACAGCGCTCCCACCCCGCTGACTCAGGAGGGCTGTATGAGGGCACCCGGCATTCCCGCTTTGATCGCCCAAGTTAGAGACAAGGGCTGCCAGAAGCCCAGCTTGGAGCACGCTGGAGGCTGAGGGTGGTTCACACGCTGCATGTCCTCCCATCGCCCTGTCCCTGGCAGCCCCAGGGATAAGGGTCCCTGTGCCATGCCGTGCCCCAAAGCCTGGCGTCCTCCGTGGCACTCCTGCTAAGCAGCTGCCTGGCACCAACGGCTTTATTACAGTACCAAATACATGTGCCAGGTGGCTCTGGCATCAGGCAATCCTGGCACCTGCCCCCAAACCTCTGGTGGGACTGGTGGGACCAGTGAGGTGATCTCCTGGGTGGGAGAGGAAGCCTTGTCACTTGACTTATTTACACAATACCACCTTTTCTGCCACAGCCAAACAGATTCTTGCACTGATTGTGACTGTAATTAATAACAGCAAACATGTGGTGTGGGCATCCTCCATTCATCCCAAACATGTGGTGCGGGCATCCTCCGTTCATCCCAAACACTGAGGAGCGAAGGATCCTTATCCCCATCTTCTAGCCAAGGCATTTAACACAAGGCTTTGGCACCATGCACAGGAGCTCCCTACAGGCCTTGTACATCAGAACTGCATTTTATTAATCCTTATTGGAACTGCATTTTGCTGTTACTCCCTGTTGTATTTTCTCCTTTGCCTTGCTAATCAGCGTCTACCAGGAGGAGGGGGCAAAGCCACAGCCCCTTGCTGAGGGGCTGAACCAGATCGACCCTGCTGCTTTGCCTTTCTTGCTGAGTCAGCAGCTGTGCCAATCAGCTACACACAAATGATGACTCTGCTTTTCTTCCCTTCCTTTATTTTTAACCCCAAGCTAAGTGTGCATCTCAGGAGTGAAGTGTGTTGTGCTGCTAATAGCTGATGGGAGGTGAGAAGTCCATACAGCCACTCGGTTTGCCAGTAATGTCCACTGAAGTCTGGAATCACTGGAATAATTTCCGCTTTTTTTCCTGTAATTTAACTTTGGTAAAACCCCCTCTCAGGGCGGAATGAATAGCGTGCCATGGCTGTGCTAAATATTGATCGACTTTTTTGTCTTTATATGGGAAGCTGCACAGGCTGTTGGACAAGAATCTGAGAACAACAAATATTAAATCTGCTAATGTTTAGATAATGACAAAGGTCTCCAGTTCCTCACGCTCATAATGAAAATGCCTCTTTTGTGCTGTGTGAATACTTTGATGGACAGTAAGTGCCTCTGCAGAGACAGCGGCAGCGTGAGCCCCTCCATGCAGGTGGAAGCAGAGGTGATGGAGGAAGAGGTCCCAGAGCAGCATCGGAGCTGGAAATAGCTCTTGTATCTCCAAATTGCCATTGGGCAATGCTGCACAGTACCTGAAAACCCCATCGCTTTTCTTTTTCCAAATGCTTTTATTATCATAAAGCTTGTAAAACCTTCCTTGTCCGTGGAGAGGAAAGATTACCAAGTAAAATTCAAGAATGTAAAACTTGGAGAATAAAAAAAAAAAAGAGATCAGTTTAAACAGTATTTGAAAATAAGAAATAATAAAACTTATGTCTGTAGGCTGCTTTTGCTGACTCTGGCAAATGCAGTCATTTCAGGGACCTGTGGTTTCCTATGGGAGCGCTCAGCAGCACTGCTGAACCACGTTCTGTGGCTCTGCCTGCAAGCAACGTTTTGATCATCCCATTTTCAGATGATAAAAAAAATCGCATGGGTTATTCAAACCTGGGTCCCCAGCTGGTGGAGGTGGTTTTCACATTGAATCAAGCACCGAGCTCCACGTCGTGTCCAGCTGACCCACCCTGCGGAGCACACAGACCGCCCGAGCTGCTGTCAGCACGACGGGCTCGGAGGAAGGACCCAAACAATACGATATCCATTTGGCTGCTCCCTGTGGGTCCCCATGCTGGAGCCATGGAAAACTGCTGAAGGAGAAGGTCCTCTGGGAGATGTGAAGGGTTGTTGTGCACTGGCAAGGAGAGATGAGCTAACACATGGAGGAGAGTGACTTTTATGCAGAACGGAGTGTATCTGCCTCCTGTAAAATGCAGTGATGACAGATGTCTCCGTGCACCAGCCCACAGCTCACAGCAAGTTCCGAGGGGAACCACCTTGGGTGCACCTTGGGTGTGACTCTCCACCCAGTTGGCAGTTTCACCTGGGTGCAAGGCAGCCAGCGCAGGGATTTGACTCCAAGGCGGTTAAACACATACAAGAGCTTCAGGACTGGACGTGCAGATTTTCCCTCTGCTGCTATGAGCCTGTTGCACGACAACGTGCCTTCAGTGACGAGTGCAGACCTCCACTTTCTGCGTAGCTCCTGGCCCCTGTGGGGTGTTTGTGCCCCCCATGCATCCGCTCCAGGAGCTTTCCCACCGCTGGTCTCCTCTGCAGCCAGGGCAGAGCCATGGACAGCCCTCAAAGGTGGTTTAAATGTTGGGTTGGCTGAACTGCCCTGGAGAATTGCCTTCTTCCTCTCTTCCCTGATAGTACCTGCAGCGTCCTGGCGCTGCAGCATGGTTTGGGTTCCGGAGGTGGGGTGGCGGCTGTCCCCAGGATGGGCTGTCCCAGGCAGGACGGGGTGTGGGACAGGCTGGGACGCAGCGCTGGGCTCCTGTTCCCATTCCCTGCTCAGGTATTTCTCATCCTTCTGATTCCCTTCATCATTAACTGGTTTTCTTTTTAAAGACTGCTATTGCTGACTCCACAAGGGTCTCTGCAACATAATCAGAGAACTTTTCTAATGACTCAGAGATTTCTAAATTAAATGTAAAATGTTTATTGCAGAAATGCACGGCCATACATTATGCATTGCTGTTTCAATACAAAAACATAATTCTGGTAGAAATTATCCGTGTGAGCTGCAGTCAATTTTAGCTACTACTCTTTGCATGCTTGACAATCTGGTCATTCGGCTGTGGAAAACTGCTTTTACTTGATTACTTACACTATTGATAATCACTGTGGCTTTTGGCAGTGCCGGGATGTTATTTTGCTCCCTGAAATTGCCAACACGATTTGTGGAGGGACCGGGCGTAGCTGCAGCCGCTCTGCCAAACCCCTGCGGCTTCACCCGACACCGAGGAATGCGCAGACTCCAGCACAACCCTTGAAGACTCGTTTTAACAGCATGGGCTTTCACCACCAGCCCGCATGGCACAGCCAGGCAAACAGCATCGTCCTCCTGGATTGACCCTTGCAATGTCCCATGGCCTTTGGACTGGTGGGAAATGCCCTTTTGCTGAAGCTCCCCCAAAATCACATACTCCCTTTGCCAGGTGGGCGTCAACATTCTGTGTCCTGTGGGTTTCGCTTTGTCTTCAAAGTGAATGTGCCTGGGCAGTGATGGGGCGGTGGAAGCGTGCTGTGCAGGACTGAAAAAAAGGAGCATTCTTCAAGTGTTAAGAAAAAAATCCCAAAGGGGAGAGATGCTGAAATAATAAGCTTGCAGTTGGGATGTGAAGAATCGGAAGCATACACTCCCTGTGACTACATCTGGGCTGTTGTTGTACTGCTGTCTTTCTTCCTGAGTTTCACCAGCCTGTGTTTCGGTACCAGAGAAGGATGCCCAAAATAACCATTCAGCGCTGAATTAACCCCACACGCTCACACGTTTCCCCAGCTCTGCCAAGCAAAGCGGGGTCCCCTCCCCGGGCAGGACAGTGAAGCCACTCCATCGTTGTCCTTGCAGGAATGCTTGGTCACACCACTGTGGCATGGGGACACTCCGGCTGGGGACTGGCAGCCTGGAGATGCCAGGGATAGCATCAGCTTGACCAAAAGTCTCATTCCTACCCCAAAAGAGCTTACCAACCACCCTGGCCATAGCCCATGGAGGAGGCAGGTCCCCGTGCTGACCCCAATGCTGCCCAGCTCCAGGATAGCCCCTCTGATGTTAATCCGGGGTGTAAAACATGTCAGCGAGAAGGGAAGGGCTCTGCCGGTGTTTGGCCACTGCTGACTTTAGCGAAAGGACATATAAATCAGGGAGACGGGAAAGCGGGGGCTCACGCTCGTAGCTACCAGCTCTGGGCTGCGTTGGGCTGATTCATTTTGCGTGGGAGCAGCAGTAGCAGTTTGTGCCTCCAAGTGCAGATTAGGAGATAAATCTGGCTTTCAATGAGACCCGCCGGTGACTGACACTGACAGAGCTTTTAAATCACCGCAGCTGCCTGGATATAGCCACGGGCCAGGTTTGGCCCTGGGGGTCAGGTCTCTTTTTGGCTGGTGTAAATCAGCACAGCTTGGATTGAGATGTGGTGTCAGGTTCGAGCGCTGGTCTTGTATTTATTTAAGTGTCTGTATGGTAATTCCAGCTCAGAGGGACACCTGAGGGCTGCAGCCCTTCTCCGCTTGAACTGCCAGCTTTTGCCACGCAGGATCTGCCTTTCATGGTGAAAGCTTTAAATGTCGACTAAAAGTCTCCTTGGGGGTGCCGCATGGATACTCCTTTTAAGACCCACCTCACACTGCTGAGGTCCATCCATGGGAAGACGAATATCCTCCTCAGCACTAATTTCAATTATTAATATGCTCCAAAAACTTTTCCACTGAGTTTGACACTACAGACAGATTGTCAGTGGGTAGAAGCTGGACTGGGCTTCGTGAAAGTGCCAACGCTATTTGCTCCTGGCGGTAATCTGGTCTTGCCTGGATTAACGTAGTGAGGACTTCCAAACAGGAGATGAGAGTCCTCTCCGTGCTCTGACAGGCTCTGATCTCTCTGACATACGTCTCTCTGCCGTCAGTGGGTTTGGTATTGCTGCCAGATGTGCTCTGCCATCACAGCCAGGGACTAGCCGTGTGCTCTCGATGGTGGGACTGATTTCACCTTCTCATGAGCGTGCACCCAAGGCAGGATCAGACCTGCTCAGTGTGCAGGGACACTCGTCTGCTCTGTCCGTGGAGCTGATCCTTGGCCAAAAGTCGCTGTTTGACATCGTGGGAGCATAAGCATGTGTGTGTAGCCTCTATCAGCATCATACCCAGACCATAAGGTCATTTCTAGACAGGTTTTATCCGGACAAATTATACCATAAAAGGAATAATCTCAACAAAGTACAGGATGTCATAAAAACAGCCTCTTTTTAAAAAATTAATTGTATTTTGTTTTTCTTAGCTTTTTGCATGGATCAAGACACACCAGACTGTGTGGCAACAGTCCATGGTCTGGGCCGGGAAGGAAAAAGGAAACACCAGCTCATTTCTTTGCCTCTCGCAGCCACTGCTCGTCGTGCCGAGAGCCTGACGGAGGCAGCCCCAGCTGTGCTCCCTGAGGTCATGTTTCCATTTCTGCAGGTTTTACATGGCCAGTGGGTTGCCGTAATTTTCAGTTCCACACAGTGATGGTTCCACGTGAGTTATCCAGGGAAAGGTACGTGTTTGCTGGGTCACTTGGTGTCCACCTGCATCCCAGCCTGCCGCCAGCCTGGCAGAACATCACTGGTTGTGGTGTGGACGTATGTCACAGGTGCAGTCACCAGAGGTGGTCAGTAAAGTCACCACCAGTAAAACAGCCCTACTGTAATTCTGAAAACTGTTGTATTTTCTATAAAAGTCCAGCAGTCCTGGAGACAGCTGACAATTGGGGGCCAGAGCACCAGCATCTCCATGAGGGGCATGGCATGAAACCCAAGACAACTAGCAAAGGAGATATTGTTTAACAGCTTCTTACATCGTCATGGAACAACAGGTAAAAACAAAAAATACTGTTGTTCCTCCCTGGGTTTGTTCCGAGAGGCGATATGGAAGTGCCTTTACGGGTGGAAGGAAATACCATGTGGGTTTGGGGTGCCAGCATTTATTTATTTATTTATTTAGCCTTCGTTTTGAGGAATTCACTTTGCAGTATTGAGATAAACATCCATTTAAGGCAGAGTTTTCTATGGTTGCAAATTATCTTTGTGGCTTTCATTACCGTCCTGATTAGATCCCTGAGGGCAGAGCATCAGCTGCTGCACCAGGACATGGTGCCACTGATGGGCCTGACAGCAATTAGTGCTTGTTGCAAACGTGTCTCTTTGTGTAACTTAGTAGCTAGATGGCACTGAAGGTATTTTGTGGCATCTGCTGTCTCAGGTATGGCAAAGAGATGACTAATTTGCCTGTGAGTGGTAAATAATTGCAGAAATTAGTATTATTCATTTTTATTTCTGTTGGACCAAATTCTAGCTGCTACTATAGCTGTCTCACGTGGGTGTTGTGACTACAGTAACATCGCAGTGTGATAAGCAATTCAGACCCCTCGCTATCCAGCCTGTCACATCCCGGCTCCACAGGCACCCAGTGGGAGAACTGGTGCGAACACGCGTTAGTCGCCTATTGCAGATGGTCTGCAGACAGACAGAGGGACTCCATGTAGGTATGAGATAAGGCAAACACAAGACCTGGAGCAATTTAAGAGAAGAGGAAGAGAAGATTGAAAAAGGCTGGGGGGAGAAGAAATCGCCATTTCTGGGATTGTTTATGATCTGCGACTGCCTTGGCACAGGGCTTTCATTCCTTACCACAGAGGGGAGTTGCCAAACTTGGGAGCAGCTCTGGATTTCAGAGTCTCATGATTTCATCTCCTTGGCTGCTGGTACAAAACCCTGGTGCTCCAGGACCCATATTTATTTTATGATTCAGGCAGAAAGTTCTCAGTCAGAATCACAAAACCATTATAGCTCGAACAACGTGTTCAGTGATTCCATTTCTCACCCGCATTAGTGCTTCCCATGCTGCTCCGCTGACTCCACCACGGTTCTTCACAGAATTTCTCCAGCTTCAGAATTACCTTTTGGCACCGCTCCTGGTCAATGAAAATAGGAAACTGGATTGCTTCTCTAGTAATCTTATTTCCAGTTTGCTTTAATTATGCTTCTTTACCAGTGGGTGTTAAGCAGTTGTTTTGGTCTCATTGGTTCAAGATATGTAAAACATGTATGTATATATATATGTGCATATACATCCTTTGTATATAGGAGTGCTCAGCAGAGAAATAGAGGAGCCATTGCCATGCTTGCTGTGGACAAGTCCGTGACAACTGGCCTAACACTGATTTGGGGAAGGAAAACCCACCCCAGCACCAGCAGCGCTGGAAACCTGCAGGTCTCTGTGGTAACCCTGGGGGGTTGCTGGGGGCCACCGGAGCAGCTCCTTGCCCTGTCTGTGATGTCCCTTGGCACAGCCCATGGCAAAACAAGTGCAACTAATAGGATATTTAGAAATGAGGTTCACCCCTAGTGAAGTCTAGACTGAGCTTTTTGGGGGGTGCTTTAATCCCCCCCTTCACCAGCCCCTACCCGAGAGCCTGTTTCCCCTCAGACTGATGCTCAGATGGGCAACTGGAGAGACTGCAGTGGGCGGAGGGGACAGGGATGCCTTCTCCTGATATCCTGCTGATCTGGAGAAGATTTCAGAGCTACCTCAGTGGATCCAGCTTCCTGACAGGAGATACTTCTGACCTACTTGGCTGTGCAGAGAAGTACTAGGGAGGAGGAAGAGGGTTACATTGCTGCATAAAAGGAGCTGTGCATCTGATTGACCTAATTTTGGTGTTGCACTCTTTTACTTCCCTGGCTTCAGTATTTACACCAGAAGAAGCTGACCTGATTTCCATGGCCTGCTCTCACCATGCATTGGGGCCATGAGGACATTGCCATCATCTGCTGCTCCATTTTCCCTCAGTTCAGGTTTCTGCAGGAACACAGGACCATGGGAATACAATGGGTCTAAACATGGATACAGCCAAGTTGGGATGCGGGGAAGCAGGAACTGGGCAGCCCCCGCAGCCAGACAAGCACTAGCAGATGGGTTGCTCTAACTGGAGATTTCCTGTCTCCTTAAAAATTCAGAGCCAGCTCATAGTGAGAAGCCCCTCTGTGGGCTATCAGGGCTGCAGGCTAATGCAAGGGTGGGCTTGGCTAGATGTGGGGGGGATGCCCAGGCCCAGCTGACTGTGGTTCCATCCCCTCCCGGCACCCCGGAGCACTGCCCTGGCTGCTGGTCCTGGGTCTGGACACTGTATCTCCATGATGGTGAAGGACACAGATACACGAACCTCCCTGAGCAATCACCGTCCCATCCCTCCTGCACAGCAGCTTTGAAACCCTCTGAGAGCTGCATCAGAGGAGCCTTGGTGCTGAAGTTTATTAATTAATATGCTGCAGTTAACTGTGCCAAAATCTTTCTTCAGATCATGCGAAACGGCCGCTCACGTTTCCCTTTGATGGGAGGCAGCGAGGGTGTTGTCGGTGGGCACTGGCAGCACGGCAATGTCAAACCTGCTGGAGTGGGCATTGCTTTCAGCAGCGGCTGGTCATGGGCTGCCCCTTCTGTAATTGCATATAAACCACGGGAGATGAACCAGTACTGCTCTGCTGCTGCTAATGTCATCTGGCATCCTCAGATAATGGGCAGGAGGCATCCAGCCAGAGCAGCTGCTAATTCTTTGGGACCATTTCCTATTACTTTCAGGAAATAGCAGCACGAGGTGCTCAGTGGGCATTGGGGAGCAGATTTTTTATCTAAAAATTGCCTAGTCAGATCAGTTAGTTCAGGTTGTATTCATTGGATGGATTTGAATGAAAAAATCAGTGAAAAGTATTGGAAAGAGATAAATATGCCTTATTTTTGAATGTTAATGGTTTGAAACAATCAGAGGTAATCACAACAAAGCAGAAAAGAACAAAATCCTTGAAAGAAGGTGTTCCTTCTGCTCCTGAGAGCAGAGTTTGGTGCCAGTCCAGCACACTCCTGTCTGGCCCTGTGACGTTCCTCTACATGTCCGTGCAGGTATCGTGAGTGCTTGGGGTCAGACACTTGCAGGACATAAATGCCCAGTTTTAGGGGTCTGAGCATGGGAGGAGAAATCCGCTCTCCCGCTGCTTCAACCCCAGCCCGAAACCATCCCATTTGCCTGTTGCAGAAACACAGTCAATGCAAAACACTATCCTGTGCTGTCAAAATTCAGGTAAAAGATAAAATTCAGGCAAAACGGGCCAGGAATGGGCAATGCCTCTGCTTTCCAAGCCCTGCACCTCAAGGATGAGACCAAGCTGGCTTGTGTGGGGCAGAGCAGTGGATGCTGCAGCACTGCGATACCAGCTTGCAAGGCATCCCTGGATATCCTGGCCACCGCCGCTTCGTCTGGTTGACAAAGGCAGAGTTTTAAGTGCTTTATCTAATATAGCCATGCAACAACAATGCAGGGATCTCAAAACACCGTTGTCCCCCAAAGAAACCCCTGAGGAGTACAGAAAACTGCACTCATGCTGGTTCCCGAGGCAACGGCGATAAAATTAAGGTTTAACAACAGGCTTGAATCATTGGGTTTCCACACGGACCCTGTCATTGGGAGGGAAAGTAAACAAAGAGAACTTCTGCCCTCCACACCTCGCCCAAATCAAACAGGCGGCTGGGGCTGGGCGTGCGCTGAGATCGGATCACGGGAGTTTATTGCTGCTGGCAATGAGCTCCTCAGCCCCGGAGTCTGCAAATGCCTTAAAATGTCTGCTTGGGGTTTCTGGAGTGGCTATGCATCCTTTTGGGGTTGAGTGAATTTTATGGCTATAATCAGATGCCTCCATTACTCATTTCTGCTCTTTCTACCCAAAATGTCTGACAAGTTCAGCTGCTAAAGGCAATCTGTAAAAACCAGGGCCTGAGCTGTCAGATCGCCCAAGTGCTGCCTCGTCTGCTGCCTCGTGGCTAATGAGAGATGGGGTTGTGCTGACAGACACCGATTGGCTGCAGAAGAGAGGGAGAGGAGAGCTGAAGTGATAAACTCGTCAATTCAAAGTGACATTTTCTGTGTTGCCCACTGCTCTGGCTGTGACAGCCTTTGCAGAGTTAAAAGAGTCACTAGGAGGGGGGGAAAAATCCTTCCCCTGCCTGATTTTCAGATATCTAGTCTACACCATTTATTTTTAACACTAGTTTGACATGGTTTAATGTTCTGATGATTAAATTAAACTGCTGGGACAATGTAGATGGAGCTTGAGCTGAATCCCCATGTGAAAAGCGATCCACCCATCCCAGAAGTTTTCCCAACCATTGCCCCACAGTGATGGACATGGACCAGCTGGGTGCTGGTTGGGAAGGATGGGGGAAGCACAGGATACAGCCCTTCCCCATCCCAGCATTGCTGTTATTACTTTCCCTTTGTGCGGGAAAAGCACTGCGAGCAGTGGTCTGGGCGCTGTGTCAACCTCCCAACTCTTGTGTCATGACATGGGAGAGGTGAAGCGGGAATGAAAATTTGCCGGGATATTGAGATGAAGTATTTGAGTTGAGCCAGAGTGGTTGTCCTCTCCCATATGTAATTTCTCAGGGAATTTTGCAGGAATTCCTCAGGAAATTAGGGAATCAAAAATTTCCATCAATAGCAGGGGGGGAAAAATATTTGATTCTTAAAAGGGCTGAATTTTAATATTATTTTGGAAAAGCAGCATCTGGCTCCCCACAGCCCAGATGATGAGTGTTTCAGGAGATCAAGCTCTACCTAACTATGGGGGGTTTATCCCAAAGGACCCTGTGGATGGGAGAGGTCAAAAACCTGGTTCCCACAGGGCATCTCCAAACTCCTCAATGTCAGCAGCACAGCGGGGCTGAGGCTGCCCAGGTCCCTGGGCACTGGGGTGTGCGGACACATCAGGCACATCCAGCGAGAGCTGGCTGCATCTCCACCGATTAAGAAAAAACTGGTCTCCGGGGAGGCCAGACAGACCAATTTCATAAGCACTCAATCAACACACATGAAGCTCCTGCAGGACTGCCTCAATGGGAAAACACACAACCATTGCGTAAGTAATTTTGCTAATAGAATTAAAAAAACAAACACTTTGCACAAAAAATGACAGATGATCTACAAATAACTAACCTCTCAACATAAACACAGCAAGAAAAATTCATTAAGTGCCGTTTAAAAGCATCAGATTTGACTTAGCGGATCTTTTTCAGATGTTCCTCTCAAGCAAACCTGAACATCAAATAATAATTGTGTAAAAGCAAGTACCACAATAATAATAACACAGAAAACGCATTATGCATCCTTCCTTTGATAAAGGTCTCTGTGCTTTTATGAAATGTTCATTATCAGTACTTTCCCCCTCTATCTGAAGAAGAGAAACCAGCATTTTAGAGTCTGAACACTTCAGCGTGCATGGCAGAGAACAGAGCTGATATAGGGCATTATTATATTTGATAGACTGATGTTATAAAACTATCCTTCATGTTCCCAGAAAAATTATTTCTGTTATTTATTCAGCATTAAAACCAACTTTGAAAAAATTTCCTTTCTAATAACAGGTTCAACTAATGGTATGTTTTCTTGTCATTTATATTAATTTATATTAATAATGATTTTTTATATTTTAAAAGAATAATCCTTTAGTGTATTTCAACAGTTTCAGCAGGTTTATAGGGTAAGATTGCTATTATTCACCTCAGTGACTGGTTTTATGGAATAACTGCAGCTTTCCGTGGAGGTAGATCAAATGCTGAAATGAAGGCAAATAAAATATAACACTGGTTCTCACTGCTCATGTAAGAAACAAAAAAACAGAGAGGGCAAAAAGGACAGGATATCTATTTAAAACGTTCATGCTACCAGCCACTCTATTTAGACTGACTGGGGTGGTGTTTTTTTATGTTATTTATAATGGGTCTGTAAAAACACGGAGGGTGTCACATCAGGGAGCAATCCAGCATGGGTGTCCCGGGAGAGGACCCTTCTCTCCTCTCTCCCCACTTCCCCACACCATGATTTTGAGGATGCTCTGGGGCTTTTAGCTCTTATGCCTCTGAATATGAATGTGCCTCCTGACTGGGGCTGGCCAAAGCCTCCTCAGAGATTGGAAAATAACACAACAATATTTTTCTCCTGTGAGATGACATTAAAAACACCCAAACAATCCTTATAAAGGTATTGCGACCAGTTGGGCTGACAGACTGGTGGCAGGGACAGCCCTCCCATCCCAGGCACAAAATGGGTGTGGGATGCGCGGGTACCAGCCCCTGCGCTGAGCCACCCCGGCGCTGGAGCTCCAGCAACAGTCAGGGATCCCATCCAAAGCCCCATGAAGTCAAGGGGCTCCTCTTAGTTTCAAAGCCAGGAAATACATTCTTAAAAGTTGAAACCAGTTTTATAAACACTTAGGCCTATATCTGGAAACCTCTAAAAATTTAATTTTTTTTTCTTATATGATAATTAGAAACATGTGTGCCCAGCTCCCACTGTGTTTTGGAAGCATCTGCCCTAAGATGAACAAGCCCTGCTGCTCGCTGGGCTGGAAATCCCCCAAATCTCCAGTAACGTGCAAACACGAAGCCTAAGAGCCGGCAGGGCAAACATCGAGGGTTTCAGGAGGAGCGGGCCCCTGGTTTATGACTTTAAAGATGACAGTTGCAAAGGCTTTCAGATACCAAAGGATTTGGCAACGGGATTATCATAGCAATTAATGGCACATGAAAAAATGATCAGAGGAATGGGATCTCTTCTTTCCCTGTTTGAAGATTTTCTGTGGGCAAAACATGATAGCTTTGTTTATCCTCTGACAGAGAGGAATTTTTTTTTTTTTGCAATAAAAAAGGTTTGCAGTGATTTCTCAGATTATTTCAGATATGTGAAGTGAGTCATGATGGGTCTGATATTTTGCATAACACTTGTCCTTCCTGAAGAGCGGAGTGGAGGAGCACTGCAGAGCACAGGGCACGGATAAACATGTTTGAACTTCTCAATGTTATTGAGCTTTTAAATCTGAAACATTATATTGGGAAAATGTGGAACAAACCAGGCAATTTTCCTTGCAAATGATGACCCTAATTTTTTTAAGCCAGCTTCAAAACTGGTTGAAATTATTCAAAGTGTCAATTTGGAGGAAAAAATTCAGTGCTTCCTTTGCTGCTATCATTTGGTGCACCAAAATGCAGAAGTACAAGTGGAAATCAAATACACAAAGAATTCATTGAAAAAAACAAGCTGTGTGCTTACCCAGCACAGTTGCAATCTTTTCCTGTGTTATCCTTGCAAAATTAAAAAAATAGACAGAGCTAACCATTTTGAGGGATTGCTACAGACACCACAAGGAAATCTAACAGTAATGTGGAAGTTTTTTTGGTTTATGATGTTATTCCTTAGACACTTAAAAAAAATTGTTTTTCTGTTACAGAAGCACTAAGACAAAGATGGGATGCAAAAAATTTTGTATTCAGATCACTGTCGTCGTTTCCCCTCACACACTTGTAAGATTTGTGCCTTTGGCATCTATTACTCTTGATAACCATACATTTCTGCTGCTGTTTTTCAGCACTGAGCTTACCGTCTTCAAAATTAGTCATTGCAGAAAAATCCGTGTAGTGGCAGGGATGATAAAATAAAACCATGATGAAAGTGGATGAAGAACCTGAAAGCCTGAATTCAGGTCAAGAGCAGCACTGATTATTTTGAAAGTCCTGTATCTATAAATCCTTGGAAGTGCCATCAGCTCACTTTGGATCAGACAGTGAAATTAGGATTTTCTCTTAGATGAAGCCCTGGAGAAAAATGCTGGCCTGTAGTTTTTGTGCACGTACATGCAATGGGTCTGTGCGCTCCTGTTGTAACTCAAGCAACCCTTTGCAAAATGGGCTTTTCCTGTCCCTGCTCTGCAAAACCTGGCTGCCAGTCATGTCACCACCTGTGCTGAGCCCTGCAAGATGGGTTGCTTTGATGTGATCAGATAAATCAGCAAAGGATGGGTACACCAGCTCGCCCCAGAGCTTTATTTCACCAAGAGGAGCATCCTCCTGGGGCTCTGGCCAGCCCTGCTGTCACTGACACAACCTCAGGGCTTCCCAGCACTTCAGAGGGAAGGTTTCACAATGGGTTGAAGTTCAGAGTGAGGAAAAGTTTCCTGGTGCGCTGCCACGTTGGATTTTGCTTCATTCAACAGCAGCTACCTCTGTCCAACCACCCACCCCGCTTGACCCTTGGACATTTTGCTCTCCAGACATGGTCACGTAATCCATGGCACCTCCTCCCACTCCGGCCAAGCCCCTCCGCCCAAGCACTTCATCATTTTTCTTGCTCTTCCCTAATTCTGTCCAGTTTGCCAGCACTTCTGAGCCCATAAGCTGCCCACCATCTTTTTCACCTGGCATTAAAACCTCCAAAGCAACTCTGAAAGCCTCAGCCTGTGGATTTAGGGTACAGGGACATGGGTGAAAGAAGCGCCCAGCCCACGTGAGGACAGGGACACTGTCGCTCGGGGCTCTGCTCAGCCCTCGGGGTGGCTGTTTCATGCTGGGGTGCCCAGGAAACATTCCCCCAGCACTGCGCTCAGATCCCTGTGCTCCGGGGGATGAAAGCCAGAGACAAGACAGCCTCACATCACATGCCATGTTCACATCAGCCCTTCTCATGATCACGCTGTGTGTGGCACTTTTGTGGGTATTAGCTGGTAATAAGGAGGGAGAGAAAAATGCAAAAAGAAATTCTTAAACTTAATAGTAAACTTTGCTTAAAAAGATAGTGGCAAATCAAATTTCTCCATACAAATCTGTGCAGAGCCAGAGTCCTCCCCTGTGTAATTCCTGACTTCAAGAGGCAAGGGCTGGTTGCGAGCCACAATTAGAGCTGGCCAGGGAACAATGGGTTTGTTTCATGGCAGCTGCTGAGGTTTCAAAATCTGTTTATGTTCTGCAGAGGAAACGAAATAAAAACATTTCTTAAGTGAGATGGGAGCCTGTTGAAATGTCCATTTTTCTGAGCAGAGATACCCTCCTTTCACTGTGGGTCTTCCCCTGCCCTCTTTGCCATGGCTGGGGCACGGGGTGTGCCTGCAGCTGGGAGCGATGATGGGGTGGTTACGCCTGGGTGCCAAATGCATCGGTGCTCAAAGCAACCCATGTGTTTTGATAAAAATAGATGAAGTTGAAAACACCGTGACTGCTCCTGCCTGAAATGTTCAGCTTGTTTGGGATCACACTGACCCGGTAATGCACCGTGCCAGCACCCCGGTGGGGCAGATGCTGACCTAAATAGACACACTCATCTTCTGGTTGGTACATCTGTCTACAAAGACCTTAAAAATCTGATTTTTTTTTTTTTTCTGTGGTCTAGCAGAGACTTTAAAAATATCTGCTCTGCGGGGTTATTAAAGGCCCGATGGCATACTTGGCAGGGGTGGACGTCTGCCCAGGAATTGCTGGCATTTCCTCTCCTGCCCCACGTGTTTGCTGACCGTCTGTGCCTCCGCTGCTCCCCATCCCAAAGCGGCTCAGTGAGGCCATGTCCTGAGTGTGTAGCTCACAAAGTGCTTTGCAATCCTTTCTGTGAAAGCTGCTAATCAATTACAGCTGGAGAGTTTAGTCCTGGCGTCATTGTGCTGAAGAAGTATTCTTTGATGCTGAAAGAATGACTTGAACCAGCAGATATTGGTAGTCCTTGACCTTGAGGAAGTTTGAGAAATAGCACCTCTCTATGGCTATGGGGGCAGAGAGACTTATCAAAACCCTTCTAGACCAAAGGACTGGGGTTCTCACGCTGGGGTCTGTGCAACTGGAAGGATGCACAAGGGAGAATGCCAGCCAAAATTTTTCTCCAGTCGGGTAATATAATTTTATAAAACTTGCAAGTTTATGAAAGCTTTGGACAAATTTGTGATATTCAAGATCAATTAAAATTTAAAAGCCTTTGAGACAGCCTTTATATTGACATAAGAGGAGACCACCTGTGGGAACTGCCAGCCTTCCCCAACTGGATGTCAGCAACTGCCTTCCCAGCCTCCTGCACCCAAAGAAATTTCCACTCTGACCTCAGATAGCACAAGCCATTGCCTTCAGCGAACAAGAAAATGTTTTCAAATGGAGTCCCACTTTCATGTCCCAGCCCCTCACTTGTGCTACTGATTGATGAAGATCACTGCAATGAGGCCGACTTCTCCTCTGTGATCTCCCCGATCCTGTGACCCGCAGTAAGACAAACACGATGGAGCTTTCCAGCTTTGACGTCTGAAATCTGGGCCCTTGCATTGCCACTACGCTGGGAGAAGTGGAGCTGCTGTTTGGGGGAGAGACACAGTACTTCTTCAGTATAATAACTGAATGCATAACAATGCCCCAAAATGTGTTCAGCTTCTTTCTAAATACTGTAGCCCCTTGCTTTGCAGCGGGGCGGCCAGGAAGGTCACAGTAAAGCACAGGAACCGTTCTCCTCTGCCAGATTCACCATCGTCACGTGCTTAACCCCTTTGGCAGGTGAAGGAAACCCAAAGGCTGCCTTTCCCATGTGAGAACACTTGGGCTCATTAACAGACTCCAAAATACACAGGAAACAAGGAAATCGCGGCGCAGTGAGATTAACCTGCTGCTTCCAGCTCTGCGGACGGCAACTGCTGCAGAACGAGAGCTGCAGCCTGCTTCAGAGTCCCAGCCGCAGCTTCCTTCTGAGCTGGGGCTGATTTCATTCAAGGAAAAGAAAAAACACCCAGCCGGTAAGCCAGCTTACCCCTCCATGGCCCTGGTCTCTGGACCTGCGTGCAGAGGGTATCCGGCCACCACAGGAGGTGACACAGGGCTGTGGGTGGCCCCAGGAGGGGGCTGAGTGCTGCAGCCCTTTGGGGCAGGGTTTTGGGGCCCTTGCAAAAACGTCCCATCCCCTCCAAAAGCCTTTCTCCAGGCAGTATTTTCAAAGGGAAATATTCAAAGGTGGTGTTGAAAATACGGCCTCCTGATTTTCCCACCGCTGATGTCCCATGTCCCTGCATGTTTGCAAGAGAAACCTCTGTGCTTCACAGTTGCTCATGTTCCCCCTTCATCAGTGATAAAGGACCAACCACACAAGTGGGGTCTGAAGTCCTTTTAAATCAGAAACCTTGAATTTCTGAACAAATTGTATCCTCTGACTCTTCAGGAAATAGGATACACAGAGCAACACAGACGTGTGAAGTTCAGGGATGATATTCCAGCACTGCTGTGAACAGCGTGCCATGGCAGCGTGCAAACCGGTGTGTCCTTGGAGAGCCAGCTGAAACCTTCGCTGGCTGCTGGGGTGCTTCCATAAAGTAAAGTAATTCCTTCCACACTTAAAATAGCACCATCTAGATAAGAAAGATAGGCAAACTTTTCCGAAAAGTCATTTGTCTTCTTATCATGCCAGTCATTGCTTTTCCCAGGGATGTACAAGAATTAATTCCCTTTACCCACAGTTAGCAGTTTTTATGACTAAGGTTCTTTTCTTTTTTAGAATATTTTGTACCTGGAAAGTCTGTTAATTAATTTTTCCAGAGTGGTGAGTCTGACACCAAAGCAAAGGAGCAAAGTGAGGAAGACATAAAAACATGTCAACCCAGTGAAGGACAGAGCTGCTTGGGCAGGATGGGGTGCTGGGGCTGCTCCCTGCAGGGGTGGGAATGCAATGTACAGCCAAGGGCACGATGCTATCTGCTCTCTGGCCATGCCGCTCACCTTCAGAGCCGATAGCACTGGCCATCCCCAGTCACTCTCTGGAAAACACACCTGCAAGCTCATCAGGGCTGAGCCATGGCCTTCCTCTTCCCCAAGCACCTCAAAGCCATGGGGAAGGCAGGTACTGCTATCAGGATATTGCTGTGCTGCTGCTTCTCAATGCATAAGAAAGTACAGGGAGATGCCTGTTCCTCTGTCCCTCTCTTGTCCCCTCTTCTCAGAGGAACCAATGACTTCAGCTCCACTGCATCACCGACATCCCCCATCAGTCTCACCATGACACCTCTGCAGCACAATGCAGTTGGAGATGACAAAGGGGTGAAAAAACAGCTCCAGAGTGTGTCCGTCCTAGCCGTTATTGCCGTGCTATCGGCAGCGGGTTAGCCCATTAAGAGAAAGGAGTGCAGTGTAACAAGGGCACTGGATTCCCAATAGCCTGAGTGCCCTCCTTAGTACACTCCAGACTTAAAAAACCTTTCTCTAAATAGCTCTCTGCTGGTTATATCACTGACAGAAAATAGCTTCGAGGGAGGAAGAGGGGTTTCTTCTGCATGCAGACACATGTGTGTATGTGTTGCCCAGGGTTTGACTTTCTGTCAGCTGTCAGCCTGGCCGGCGAGGGGAGCAGCAGCTATTCCTGGGCACTGCCCTGGGCACTGGCCAAACCAGAGAGACAAGTCACAGCACTGCGGGGTGGCAAAACAAGGAGGATGATCTGAGTGACTTTGAGTCACAAGTTAGAGGAGATAGAGGAAAATGAAAGGCTGAGAACAGGAAAACCTCTTTCCCCAAATTGTATGCATCTGATGCTAAAGAGCCTCAAAATTTATCATAATTCTTCATTTTTTTTTCAAGATAGCACGTTTCAACTTTGATAACCTTTAAAAAAAATTACCATAAGTAAGCCCAGGCCCATAATCTTTGCTTTGCTATGAGCAGGCCGTTTTCTTTGAACAGCCTAACACTTATGGACAACTCTACCACCACAGTGAGACAGGTCCCCGCTCTGCTTCTTCATGAGCCCCCCAGAATAAACCAGCACGTGCAGAGCTGGGGACCATCCTCCCATAACAACTATGCATCATCAATGTACTCCTTCCAGAGACAGGCTGAGAACAAGATCCAGTGAGTCCACAGATTTGTGTTTTATGAAAAAAGAGTGAAAACATCATCAGGATGCAACGGATGGAGAGGACATGTGGCGACTGCCAGATGATGGGACCTGTTGGAACTGTTGGTAAGTCAACCAGAAATGTTGTGCTCATTTTATCTGGTAGCATTTGGTCCATTTATTTTAATTGCAAATAAATGCAAAGCAGAAAGAACGGGTTGCAGTTATTGTTGGAGCCGGTAAAACATTTTGTGCGAAGAGAGAGTTGGTCTTCAACCATCCAAGTAAAACCCATTGCCTAAACAGTAAAGCTGAAAAGACGAGCAAATTGCTGTTTATGGGCTGTTCCAGTTCCATACCACTCAGGACAAAGCCAGGGCTGAATACATGAACAAATTTGCTGCCTAACTTGTTAGAAAAATGAGCCTTGTGCCATTTTAAATTATTCACTCAGAGCAAAGAGGAAAGACCAGAGCGGCAGCAGCCAGAGCAATGTTAGCGGCAGCATTATCGGTCCAGATCTGCAAATGCTAGTGCAGGCAACACACATGTAAAGGACAAAACATTAACGTATCCGGCTTGCGGCAGCCTGAAGAAATAACCCACACGATGCCACGTGCCTCAGGCTGGGGAAGGGGAGTGTTTCTCTGTGCGTGTTCTCATTCCCAGCCCAGCACGGGCTGGAAGGCGTTTGCTTGTCACCCTTCTGTGTGCCGAGCAGCTGGACCAGATTTTTACAAACTCAAGCTGGTCTGGGGAATGCAATGCCTCGTTGGCATGCAGCTATTCAAGCTGGTGCCTATTATGTCGCTCATATTAAAATGCTATGAAAACAGGCATTGTGCACTGAGAGGCTGAGCAAACCTTGTTATACAGTAATTATGCAATCAGGATATAATCTAATTTTGGCGGCTGGGGTGTAGAAGGGAAGTTTTGGTTCCTAGATGCTCGTAGGGGTCTCTAACAATGAAATATGCATATAGACATATTTACAACTAGTGGCAATAAAAATTCAGAGCAGTGCTAACTATATTGAGCTTCTGCGATGTTGAGAGCAACTTACAATAGTCCCACACAGCTGGTTAGACTCAAAAAGACTCTTCTACTCAATAGCCAGACTTTCTGCAATTGAAATGCTCTACAATTAACAGCCCCTTCTGGAACAGGGCAGGAAAGAGCTTTCAAAACCCATGGAGGTTTTTTATTTCTTTGAAATTTTTGCAGCTCTTCCCTTGAATTTGAGAGGAAGCCAAAGCTTTTCAAAGCTTGTCTAAAACAAACAAGCAAAACCAAATCAAATCCCCTCTCCACCCTCCCAGCGAGAGGAACACCCTGGACGAGCAAATCGCCCTTTACCAAGATTCTTCCCTGGTTGTGAAAGTCCCACAGGCAGAGCAAGAACTGGAATTTGGGATTTTCGCCTCCCCATTTGTTCACATCCCTGGTGCTCAGCATGCTTTGAACTCAGCTGTTTTCTGCGGTGGGGTGCTAATTTTCCTGGTGGAGAATTTTATGGCTTGAGCCTGCTGAGAAACTGTTTCCAAAGAAAGTTCAATCAACATGGGTGTGTTCCTATGAAAAGTTTTGCTTTCCCTGTATCTGCATTTTTTTTATAAAACAGTGTTCATGAAAAAACTCCCTTATTCTGTCTTTCTATGGACAGCCAGTCCTGTGGGTCTACGGGGCAGAAACTTAGAGAGTCCAAGAGGAGTCCAGGATTTCTTCTATCTGATGGGCCAAATTCTTTCCTGGTATAAATAGATTGCACTCTGCTCAGTGGGACTGTGGCCATTTATGAGAACAGAGGACTTGGCCTGCCTCACAGCCTGTTTCTTTTTTTAAACCACAAGAGACATGACCTGAAGTGCACAGAGCCAGGATCAGACACCAGCTACCATCACTTTCTAGGCACGCAGAGCTATTTTGGTCAGCAGTCCCGCTCCCTGCTTCAGCCTGTGCCCAGGGGACACTGCGGGGGGACAAGGGGACGCGGAGCAGCCCCAGGTTTGGAGAGTCCTTGGGCATCCCTGTTTGTGCTGGCTCTCAGGAGAAGAGCTGTCAGATCTTGCAGCCCAGATCAGCCCAGCTAAGCCTGGAGGAGATTAGGGGTAGTTTTAGATGTGATCTAAAGATAGGGCTGTGGACGTGCGTCCCGGCTTGGCTTTACACATCACCGATGTTCGCGGAAACTCCCTAGAAAGGACTTGCTCAGCCACTTCTCCTGCACAGTCTGCTGCTGGGTTTTGCAGCTCTCCATCCCTCCCTCAGCCACCCCCCAGCTGCTCCCCTCTGCATGCACTTACAGAAATTGTTTTTTCTCCAGAGATACAGATCTCCTCTGGTCCTTTGGAAAAGGGTCTCTGGGGACCAAAAACTCGGGAGCCAGGATATGTCCCCTCCACACAGGCTGTGGCCAAGGGGTGCAGGCTGTGCCCCCCCCCTTGTGCAGAGGTGGCTGAATTTTACGGGGGGAGCTTTGAAAGGCTGAACACCTTGTGGGGCAAGCACTGGAGCCACAGGTTTGGGCTGGTGTCAGAGAAACCGTGGAGGCTGAGCAGGTTTTCTCTGACTCATAAAAATGTGCTGTAAAAGCTAATAGATTTACACATCTGGTTTTTACAGAGCAGTTTAAAACGGCAACTCCTGACCTTAAAAAAATAAAAATAGCCAGCATACAAAAGAATTCCATATATCATTAAAGTGCTGTGTCCACAGGAACAGCCACGGCTCACCCCTCAGCTTCTGTGTTTTTGGTATGTGAAAGCCAGAGGCTACCAGCTAAATGGCCAGTTGTTGTCCATTTGAACCAGCACCACAAAAACTTGCTTCCCGAATCCCACCTGTGGAAAATTGCTTTTGCTGTTGCCCCTGCAAAGGCACACAGGGAAAGCTCAGCTGGGTGGGGGCTGCCAGCAGAGGGGGACCCCCTGCGCCCTCCCCAGCCTATTTTTAGATCATTTTTCTGGTAAAATAGAACTCGTGCTGGCTCTCTGGATGTATTTCTGGCTGCCTGTCTATCTGCCCCTGAATGATTTATGGTTCCCCCAGCCAGGTTCAGTGATGCTGATGCTGGCAGGATGAAGGCAGACTCCTCTTCATCCCCCTGCCTCCCAGCCCAGGGCAGGGCTTGCTCTGGGTGTTTTTTCCCATATAGGACACGCAGCCTGGCAAGGAGAGAGATTTCCACTCTCATTCTCCTCCTTTTTTCTTGTGTGACATTTTTACTTCCTACAAAATTGTGTATGCCCTCCGGACAAGTGATTAAATTAGAAGATCAACAATATATGAAGAAGGAGTGGGATCAATTCACAGAGAAGTGGCTGGAAGTGGTTTATGACATCTTTTATCTTTTTTGCTGGGAGATCATTTGCCAAATCATTACAAGAAAAATCAACTGAATGGGATGACCAGCAACTAAAAATTGCCTTTTTCTTCACAAATTGATGTGATGACAATATTATTTTGAATAAAATTGAAAAAAAATATAGATTATCTAAAATTTCTTTTAAGGTCGGATTCTGATCTCAGCTACCCCAATAGCTCACTAATTTATTGCAGCAGTTCAAGCCATCATGTTTATATTTTGCACCAAATAAATGGACACAGCTCCCATGGCAGCTTGTCTGACAACAGACTGTGTGTGTGCATTCCACGCCTGTTTGCAAAGTACAAACCTCCAAGCCCTTCTCTGCCTGCACCACAGGGTCAAGACTGCTCCATCAACACGCAGGCGGTGTTACAGTGCTCCTTGCTCCTTACATTTACATCCACTTTCACCTCCTTTTATACCAGCAGAACACAAGAAAGAATAAAGCTTAAAAAAAAACCACAAAACAAAACCCTTCCAAAATGAGAGAAGTTGCCAGTTTTTATCAAGTAATAATTTCCAGGTGCAGCGAGCTGTCAAAGCACAAGATGTGCTGAACCGGTCTGGGAATAACGTTGCTGAAATCACCAAAAAATACAGCAAATCCCAGGGAGAGAAACCCATAGAGGTACAGGAGGGACATCAGGCTTGTTGCCTTTTCCCGATTTTCTCTTGCTCTTTTTTAACCTCATTTGGGCTGCTCATGACTGGCAAGAGCATCGTCTTCTGCTTGAGTCTATCTGGATGCGGGATATACAAGCCAGAGAAAGATCCAAAGCCTGTCAATTATCAGCAGACAGGAGATGATAACACACTTGAAACAAGTCCAGCATTTTAAAACCCTTGCTATAAAAAGTCAAAAGATTATTCAATCCCAGAAAACAACACTGTAATACCTATTAGAGCTGGGTCACCATGTTTTCATTGAGAGCTGTAGCTTCTCCTTTTGCTCCATCATCTGCTATCCACATGACTCCACTTAGCAACCGTATCTGATTAGGCTTGTTTGTGTGCCGGGTGCTATTATGTTTTGTTTGAATTAGCGTTTCCTGGTTTTTTTCTGTTTCCCAAAATACAGCTGAATTATCTCCTTTTACCCAGAGCTTGGATGCCTGGTTATTCCCCTTTTGCCTGGTAAAGCTGAGCGTCCTCACTGTTGTTGCTGTATGGCTGGGATGGGAGAAAACAAAACTCATTTTTATGCAAATCCCCACATTAGACATCATAGTTGTCAAGCAGGTCATTAAAGGCCTACTGTGTAAAATGAAGATTACTAATTAGAGCTGAAGAAATAATTTGCAACAAATAATTTATCCAACAAATTTACATTTTTTTTTTCTCCTTGTGGAGTCTCTTCAAGCAGGTTGTTACTTCACCAGAGTTGGCCATTATTTGAAATGTTTTTAACTTGTTATGCTCGTTGGGGCCGGTTCTGATTTTTCAGTATTATTTTCTGAGCTAGATGGTTAGTTGACATTGATCACAGGATATGGGATTTATCTCCTGGCTCAGGTATCAAAATATGGCTGAAAATAATAAACACCAATATATGCTTAAAAAGTACATTCCCTCCTGATTTGTGTTTCTGCAACCATCACAACATAAATCAGTGTTTGGGAATTTTTCCATTAAAATACATTTATCTAGCAAAAAGCGTAACTGCAAAATCTAAAATTTTACCCCAAGCAAATCTCACATAAGGCAAAAAGAGCCTCCAGCCTGTGTGTATTATGCAAGTCTTCTGAATGAGTATCACCAAAAATAGGAACAACAAGGAGTTTATCCTGCAGGGAAAGGGGGAACAAATGCATCTGGCTGCTAACATCCCCAAAGACCCTGTAGGACCCTACACACATCCATTAAATACAGAAGTAACTAGAATGAAGACTTATATTTTGTGATGCATTGTCACAGGAAACAGGATTTAGCAAAATATGATCAGTTCACTATGATGGAAAATGTCAAAACATGGATTTTGGATAATTTTGATTGACCATTTCTCTTCAACCTGTGACACATTCTGTTACTCTGGCTCAAAATGTTCATCTGATTGAGCCTGAAAAGAGAAACTGAAATTTTCTATTGATTTTCATCCTGTTACAAAAGTCAATTTCTACAGACATTAATTCTGGCATGATGCACTCTATAAACATTCAAAGAAAGGTGGAGAACAAAGAAAGGAGCGGAATGCACCCAGTGAAATAATTCCAGCATTCACATATTCACAGGAAACCATTTGCAATATTCACCATCGTTAATAACGTGGGGCTATGGCTGATACTACAAAATCCTGGATTGCAAGGGAGCAGCTTCATTTTCAGCCCTGCTAATGAAGAGTACAGAGAGCAGTCGGGGTTGGGGGATGGGGGGAGGTTTAAGAGAGTTTCAATGAATTAAAAAAGACAATTTGTACCAGCCTCTTCAATCCCATCTGCTTCATATCTGGAGCACTTGGTGTTCCCTGCGCTGACTCACTCGCCTTTGTGTTTGCAGGCGGGAGAGGCAGCGTTGCCGCCGAGGAGGGATGGGAGATGGAGAGATACTTGGCAGAAAAGGGGGGGGGTGAAGTGGTGAGCACTCAAAGCTTGCTTGTCTAGTCTAAACAGCTCCCAAGGCAAAGCAGACAAGATTGATAAAGCTGCTGAGAGGGGAAAGCTAGCTGGGGAGAAGCGGTGAAGGTTTTTTGCTTTGTGGATTCTCCATGGACCTTCCACCGGGAACCTTGGGGAAGTCAGGAAAAGGTTGTGGGAACCAGGACTCTTCTCCCAGAATTCAGGTGTTTTGGAGCGTGGTTGCTGGGCATCAGGTGCTGGAGTCTTTATAGCTTCCTCACCTCTAGGCTTGGCTAAGAACAGACAAGTCTTTGTTCGCTGTCACCAAAACCAAAGACGACTTCATTACAGCCACAGGAGTCACGCCGAAGGGGAGATGGTCTGGGATAAAGGAGGTCTGAGGTTCAGCAGCAGCTGTGCTGACTGAATACCCCTGGTGATGAGGGGACATGGTGGCCCTGGGGAGGGAGAGCCAAGCAGAGTTAAGGGATATGGGCAGCATCCCCAGCTCGGCCACCAGTGCTACGAGCAACTCTGGATAAGTCTCATTTCCATCTGTAAACTGGGATGAACCGCTCTTCTTCAAGAGGTGCTTTCAGTTCCCTGGATAAGGCATTTTACATAAGACCCAACTTTCTATTTTGGTACACGGATAAAAAAGCAAGCCCAGATCAACCCCCAAACCAAGGAAAAGCTTGTCGTTGGCATGTCATCCCACCTCTTTAACTGACTCTCTCTCTCACAAAAAAAAGTGAAGCCTGAGCAATATTTGACTCCGCATCAGCCCAGTTGGACCGACAACATCCACATGGGTTTGGAGCAAGGCAAAAAGGGCTCAACCACCTTTGCGGTAGAGGCCATCCCCTCCAACTGCTTCCCCATGGGAATGAAGCCTTTCACGGAGCCACATCGCTGCTGGGGAAACAATAGCAGCACAGCTGCAAATGCAGCACTTCTGTGTTTAGATACATTTTCCCCCAGACTGAACACAGGTTTAAAAAAAGAAAAAACAAAAAAAAAACACACACCAAAAAAACTACTGAAGAGAAAAAGGACCTTATTCAATGCTGGCTGAACTCAATGGGAAGACTCCCCATGAATTTCAATGAGCTTCAGGAAGACGCATGGGGCTGGATTAACATAAGAGCTGGGAGGAAGATTTCCAGGTGCTCCCCACACCCAGGGTCAGGTTTTCCAAGAAGTCTCAGCACCAACGTGTTTTGCCTTCAAGCTCCGTCATGTGTTTACAGCTGGGCAGCCTGGCAATGGCAAGGAGAGTCTCTGCACTGCGTAGGAAACCCTGGCCACCCAAAATACACATATATATTTCTAAAGGGCATTATCTAACTTTCCATCCACGGCAGAAGAGATGCCGCATGACTCGTCCCAGCTGTGCCTGGCTGGCTGAGACACGCACCTCGTGCTGCTGGGGCGGGCACCGGCACAGGGTTTGCCTCCCCAGCCAGGCTTGTGATGTCTTGTTGTGATCTCCCTGCCATGGCTGGGAGAGCCTGGATTGCACCACCACCACCACCTGGGAATAGGATGGTGATGGGGTGAGCAGCAGCTCAGGGAGAGGTCTGCACTCCTTTGCAGGAATGCAGGCAGGTGGACGTGTGTCAGCCCAGAAAGCTGAAACCCCCTCCTCGGCATGGGCAACGTGGCTCTTGTGCTGGGGAAAAATTCCTCCCTGACCCCTGTGTCCTCTCTGCAAAATCTGGGCAAGGAGGAGGGACCCAGCCGTACATCCCTGAGCTGCAAAGTTTTCCCATCTCAGGAGCCTCAGCACAATATTCCTGGTCTTGTGTGGCCAGACCTTGTGAACGCTAAAGAAAGAGCAGCCATTAGTCTTAATGCTGCAGTTATACTCTAGTTATTGTGGTGGATGGGGTTTCATGGTCACGTCTGGTTCCAGCCAGCAGAAAAACAGAAGCAAATCCCACCAAAATCTCATCAAACCATTGCCAGTTCTATCAGCAGGCAGCGAGCGGGGCTGGGAAGGCAGTGACATTTGCAGGAGGTTTTATACAGCTGGGAGGTATTTAACCCTTTCTCCCAGCAGGTTACTTAAAAAAAAAATGTGTATTTGAGACAGCTGAGAGTGCAGAAAACCAAATCATGACTGATTGCGCTAATTACCAAAAGCACAATAACTTGGTTAAGGTCTCTGAAGGAGGAGGCTTCATTTTCAGCTCCCAGAGACCTTCCCCCGTGTGTCTGCAGTAGCGCTCGTTATTTTAATGGAGACCTGAATTTGAATCGCAATCTGGTTCTCCATGCTGCTTTGGGTTGAATACAGCCAGTACCTCACAGGGGCTGCTGCTGTGGGAATCTCACTAATGAGAGCAGGATCCACATCATGCTGACTCCGGATCTAACACCTAACCCGGGGTCAGCCTGACCATGCGAGCACTGGTACCGAATCATTGAAGTGCTGCCTTTCCAACCTCTCCCTGTGCTTTTATCCCTCAACGGAAATATTTAATGAATCCCTAGAATTAGCCCATCCAAATAATTTATTTATGGGTTTATTGGAATGACCCAGTAAGACTCAAGGTTACTGCAGAAGTACCAGTGTAACACAAGGCACAGCCACCCCAGACCCTGGTGCTGGGTCTTAAATACCTAAAGACATTCCCTCCAGCATTATTTCTGTGGTTTTTTTTTTTTTTTAAATGCTGAACTGTATGTTTTAGCATACACAGCTGTCTTTGTTCAGAATAAACCAAAAATAGCAGATTTTCCTCTGCTTAGCTGGGTGTTAAATTATTTACATTTCAAAACCCATAAGTAGAAACAATGCCTGCATTTCCAGAGCCTGCTCCTGCTGTCAAATATCCTTTTCTCTTCTGCAACCTAATTTAGACTTCCTTTTTAGAGATACAGTTTAGTTCCATTTTCAATTATATTAGAGGAACCAAGATTTCAGGCCATTATCTCATCATTTCTATGAATAGCAAGAAGAGATGTTCTCTGCAAAAGCAAAGAGAGCCCTCAGGGTGCCAGCACAGGCATTGGCCTATGGCCGGGGATGCTCGGACATGGGGATGAGGAGAGGATTCAGCCCCCACGGTCCCTTTGGGTTTGGGCCATGTGAAGATGCTTTGTTTCACCCACACAATCCCTGCGAGGATGTCCTTGTCCCCTCCAGGGGCAGTGGGGAGCCTCTCCAGGGAGATGCAGTGGCAGAAGGCACTGCCCATGGTGGCTTCTCCTCCATGTGTCCCCTTCCTGGGACCACCAAGGCAGGTGGTGCTCTCTGGGGGGGTTGTGCTTTTGGGACACCAGGCCTGGCTGGGAGGACGTGGCCACTAAAGTAAACCCAGAAGAAACCACACTGCCAAGGAGGGCACTAGGGGTTGGAACTGGACGATCTTTAAGGTCCCTTCCAACCTTAACCATTCTATGATTCTATGGCTGGATGGAGATGCTTCCTGTGGTCAGGTCTGCGACGCTAAACCCAACGCCTGGAGAACAGCCCAGGTCAATAAAGTTGCTTCGATAGGGGTTCAAGTTGGGACCTGAACAAGAAAAGGTCTCAAATATCACCTAATTTCACCAGGCTGCTTCTCTGAAGGGCTGGCTGAGCCTCAGCATTCTTTACTAAACCCCAACCTCCCCTTGGCACCTCCCCGCTCACCCTTGCCAGGTGCTGTGTGCTGCCGTTGCCAGGACCCTTGCGCAAGCGCCAGCCACCTTTGCCCTGCTCCCAGTTAAATCGCTGCGTGCGTTACAGACCTGGTGACTGCCTCTCCAAAAGACAGTGGGAGCTGAGCAACAATGTGAACGCCCTGGCCAAGGAACATAGACTTTAGGTCTTTTTCTGCATTCGTTCAGCCAAACTCATTGTATTTGTTACTCAGACCAGCATCCCAGTGGTGCATGCTCTTCTTGGACTCTTATAAAAGGAATATCTTGCATCTAACTGGAGCCTCAGTGTTGGCAGCTCCTGTGCTTTTATTACCAATCTTCTGATATTTGGAATTTTTCATAAAGCTGTGGCTCTTGGATACAAGTAATTAAGTGAGACTCTCAGCTTTCACTGAGAAATTAAAGGAAGTTTCTAGTCCTCATGTTTTAGAAAAGCTGGAAAATGTGCCTAAAGGCACAGACTCCAACAGGCAAATTAAAAGAACCAATATGTGTTATTTCTTTTTAAAACAATTGTGACTTAGGGATGGGAATGGGGGGCTTGATTCATGATTTGTAGATTCTGCGCTTGGCAGCTCTCCAGTCTCAATGATGGTTCCATGCAGAGGGATCTGGGGCTCTTTGAGAGCTGCTCAGTGGTTTTTACCTGGTTCCACACAGCACTTTTAAACAAAAACCACAGAAAAACCTATGTAAGACTTATTCTACAGTAGGCACAATTTAAAAACTCAGTATATGCCATCTTATAGCTTGGTTAGATCTGAAATCTCATGTATTTTTATTCAAATGGGAGAAACTGCCACTGGCACATAGAGTAGGTCTCTCCTCCCAGCGATTATGGACAATGAGATGTGAATAGACATTGCCGACTTTATCACCCCGTAATACCAAACACACACTAAAGATCCTAATAAAAAGTTGCTCCTTGGGAAGGCAGCACCTTGTCAGCCTTACTGCTGGACCCATCATACGCACGCTGCATGCATTTGTTTTGAGAAGAAACATCCAAGCTGCCTGTTTCAGTTTATGAGCTAAAAGACGGTGAGACATTACTGCACCACACCAGCCCTGAGTTATAGGAGCACAGATCAGTGTCAGTAAATGTTTGTGAACTACAAACACCCATACCAGGGAGGCTGGGGTGAGGTCTGTGTGACAGCTGAGCAAATTGGAGATGCTTCTCTTGCCAGATGGAAGGGCTGGTTAGGGAGGCAGCCCTGATGCTGGGAAGCCCTGCTGAGCTTTCCCCCAAAATTGCATCCAAGTTACCTTTAGAGAGGAGCCCATATGGTTTTGGGCTGGGGTTCACCAGTGCTCCCTCCCTGACTGGGCAAGGAGGGGGCTGTGGGTTGGGACCAAGCATTTCTGGTGGGTGTCAGACCCGCACCATATGCTGAGGCATCTTATTATGGAGAGAAAGGACATCAAGCAGACATCATAGCTTCAACACCAAGACTTGGGACAGGTCTCCGCATGGGTTGCCTGTGTTGGTCCTGGTTTCTGGAGCAAACCTTTCATGGTGGGGCTGCACCCACTCTCCAGGTCGAGACCTGCCCAGCAGCATCTCTTTCCTATTGCTCTCCCCATCCCAATGCCAGCATGGTCTCATGCCTTTTTGTGAGCTACAAAACACATCTCTTCCAGGTGTTTCTTGGGCTGTTTGTGCCATAGCACTGATTGCATCTCCAGGAAACAGCAGGACAGCCCTGGGTGTTTGCTGACCCTTGGGGAAAGTGGGGATGTTGGAGACCACCACAAACAAACCTCCTGAAGGGTTTGGTCCCAAATTGCAGAGCTGCCAGCAAACACTTACATGTGGTCATTGCTCAGTGAGAGCATCCCAACCACATCTCCCAGCAATGGGACAGGACTTATTCCCTCACCCCTTCGCTCTCACCTAGCATTTACTTTTTTTAGTGAAAACTTGAGGCAGCTGCAAGCAAAACAAAACCCCATCAAGGCTCATCTGACAGTGAGTGAACTGAGGGCTGGACTTTGTCCTTGAGTGGGGTAAACCTGAGCTGTGGCATGGCTGGGGTGTAACTGGTGTAAGCAAGAGGATGCTGCTGCCTGGCCAAACCTGGTGCTACCGGGAAAGGCAAGGTAAACAGCTCCACCTTAAACTGCAGAGAGCACCTTAAGCTTTTCTTCTGGCCTCCTGCCACTGGAACTGCTCCAGGCTGAGCTTTAATCAGAAGGACAACTGTGCTTTGCACGGTGGGGGAAGGGGCAGCCAGAAGGACATTTCTCCATTGACTTTTTAATTTTAAAAGTTTATATCTTGAGTGGTAGCTGTTTTTTGTTTTCCCCTTGACACAAAAATTTCAAATTGGTTTTGCAATCCTCTCTCCCCCATACTTGTACTCTCCCTACCCCCTAGTCCCCTGCAATGCTTCAGGTCTGAGGACCCCCCAGGGAGGGGACTCAACCCTGGGAATCCTTGGATGAAGCCTGGGTGCTCTTTGCAAAGCCTCTCCCTCCATCGGTCTATTTTTCACCAGACATTTCCTGCTAATCAGACCATTAGTCTTTCTGCTGATTAACCACCTAGTTCTCAATTTAATTAAAACATATGCTTTTTTTTCTCCAAAGAGACAGAAGTTTCAATCAGATTTTATTCTTATCATTCCAGATCTGATTGGCATTCACCATAATTATCAGAGGAAACCAAGGCGGTTAACCCTTTCCCTTGATGAGGGGGGTTAAATTTATCATTGACTATTTTAGTTGACAATTTTTATAACCTAATATATTATTTAATATAAATATTAATTTAACTGTAAATACAAATATACAAGTATAATAAATATATATTTTATATTGCAGGGAAAGCCGAGTAGGGCCAGATCCTGATTGGAGAGCAAAGCAGATGGGATGGATCAGGTGAGGTTTCTCTGCCTGAGCAGACCCCACTGGGCCCTGCCAGCCCTCTCCTGTGCCATGGGGAATGCTCCCATGTGCAGCCCACGAGAGAGCACTGAAGCGGGTTTGTGCGCTGCTGCAGCCTGGAAGAGCCTTTGCAGGTCACACCATGTTTTTGAGGCTGTTGGAAAGTGGGAGACTTCAGCAGCCAAGTAGGGATTTAGGGTGGGGAGAGACATGATCTGTTGCAATTCACCCTGAGCTGCAGGTGTACAACAATAGAAATGTTCAAATGTTTGTTTTAAAGTGAAAAGAGCGAGCGCTCAGCTCACCTGTGATGGCACAGCCATACTCAGCCGTGTTCGGGAGACATGGGAGAAGGATCCTGGGCACAGGCTGGCAGCCAGCACCACAACCCCGCTCCCAGCTCTGCCGTGCCTGCGGAGCATCGGCTCTGCGCACTGCAGGGGAATCTGGGACAGGGCTCTTTCTTAAGGCTTTGCTATCTCATTACCAACCTCAAAAATATTTGGCTATGGCTTACTTTTGAGGTTTGGGATAAGTCCAGGGACTCCAGCAAGAGAAAAGTCAAATCTAAATAAACGAGTTCAAGTTCAAACCTCTCCAGCCCCAGCCATGGGGCGTTCCCCTGCCACCGCCCAGGGCACTGGGAGAGCCCTTCTGCAGAGAAACTGCAGCACAAAAGGGTTGGAAAGCATTTTCCAGAGGCAGCCAATGGCCCATCTTTCATCTGGCAAAAAAAAAACCCCAAAACAACAAGCTAATAATTTGCTCCTCTGCATTTCCCCATGATGGCAAGCTGTGACTCTTGAAATTTATCTTTTTCCTCCCCACCTGACCACGTTGCCCATGGGGGCATAGCCTGCTCCTTGAAGCATGTTTTATCCCCCTGCTAGCCTGGAGTAAACTGGCACTTTCTAAAAACATCTTCCACTTTGCTTCTGCTTTGTGGTTCCTGTTGGATGGCCACAGCAGTTCATGCTCAGAGGCAGCTGCAGCCCTTCTTCCCCTCCTCGCACCCACCGTTAAACCCTCCCCACGCACCACCCCAGTGCACAGACACCCTGCAGAGGTGTGAGCTGTCACCCTGCAGCCCTGAGCCTGGGCAAAGCTTTTTCAAGCCTTGAGAGCGTTGAGGTGTTTTTCTCTCTGCTTTGCATGGGACAGCGAGGGTCCCCTTCAGCAGGGCTCCTCCTGCACCTGCATCACCAAGCATTGTGGTGGATCCTGCAGAGTTTCGGGAATTGCACAGCCTACTGCTTTTTATTTCAGGTATTGCTTCTATCAGGAATGGTTTCCTATCCATCTTCCCAAACACACACAGCCAGACAGAAATAAACAGATTCATGTGCTGGAAAAGATCTGCCTGAAATCTCTTGGATGGGATCATGTTCAGTCTCAGCAGGAATATCATGTGGCAGCCTGGGGATGGCTAGCACTGGAGGCAGCATGCCCCAGCTCTCTGCTTTCCTTTCGGCCATCCCCTGTGAGCTC
Organism: Syrrhaptes paradoxus; assembly: GCA_013400615.1. Classification (NCBI taxonomy): domain Eukaryota; kingdom Metazoa; phylum Chordata; class Aves; order Pterocliformes; family Pteroclidae; genus Syrrhaptes; species Syrrhaptes paradoxus. The sequence goes on along the minus strand of VZTO01016660.1, from coordinate 157,318 downwards.
CAGCAGGGTGAGGACAGTTGGGGTGGTCCAGGCCTGGCAAGTCATGCTTTCCATGGGGAAAATGTCCTCGCCTTTTGCACGCACACAAATTGCGTCTGCACTGAAGGAATTGCACCATGGTGTGCTTACATATTTGTGTGCATGCAACAGTAGACCATGCTCATATAGTCACACATATTCCTATATAAATATATATATTCATATAGAACACACACGTTCCTACCCCTGCAGCAACGCCCGCTCCATGGCTGGGGCTACGGAGAGGGACTAACCAACTGTCCCATCTCTCCCTGCATGGGGACACGATGCTGCTGCCTGGCCTCTGGGACAATCCCTCAACCCAGTGCCTTGAATGCGCCACTGTGGGGACGTCAGGTCACTCCAAGTTGTGCGCAGATCCTCTTAGACCAGCAGGCTGCAAGCAAGCAAGCCACTTTGAAGAGTCATCTACAAGGAAGACTGGCTCTTGGTGCTGGTAGCACTGTTTTCTGCTTGAATTGCTGTAACAGCAGCCAAATAAGGAAGGATTGCAGATGATCACAAAAGCAAGGGAATTCCTAGGGTTCAACATGCCGGGAATATCAAGCTACTGTCTGGAAAAATACAAAAAATTCCTGCAGCCCCTGACACATAAATTAGGTAACTAACCTGACCTGTGACTGTTTCTCTAAGAGACCGGCTGAGACATGACAAATATGCCTTTCAACATACCAGGGCTGATTACTAAGAGCACTATGGGAATAGCTCAGAGCCTCACATTTACATTATGAAAAACAAGATGTCACTTAAGGCAGACCACACCCCTATCAGAAAGCCCTTGGGCCCTGTCCCTGGGCTGCAGAGGAGCTGTGCCAGGAGCCCAGGCAGGGCAGGATGGGTGATACTTGGGGTGACCTTCAGGAAAATGCTGACTGTCATTCATAGGAAAAGGTCTTTGGGCTGCTTTTTGTCTGAAGATGAGGTTCAGGCTTGTGGAGGGGGTCTCCACTGGTTGTCAGCGTGGACATGGGGTGCCTCTCTGTCTCTTAGGGGGTATGAAGGGGAATTCCCCCTCTCCAGGACCAGGAGCTGCTGCACCTGGGAGTCAAACCTCTCCATCCCCTGAAGTCATGCTGTCAGTACTGCCCCTGATAAAAGCAGCTTTCCAGGCATGCAAAAAAAATTATTTCATTGCCATCACACTGGATTTATTGCGTGTTGACAGACCTCAGAGCGGGGTAGCTCCCGCTCCCCCCGATGACACTGAATCACTCGTGGGAAATGTTGGGTTCAGCACTTGCCAGGGAGAGGCCAGGCAGAAAATAATTGTCTGAACTATCCCCATTTGCGTTAAGGCTGTAAAACCTGTATGTGTGTCCCAAAGCCTGAGCTATGAAGTGGCCAAGCCTGAGCCAAGGAGGTGGTGGTGGGGGTACAGGGATGAGGGGTGGTACCAGTGCACCTCATGGACATGGGGAGACCTCTGGAAGGCAATGGGGCTGGGATGATAAATTAAATCTACACAACACCTTGCATGCAACACCTTGCACCACACTTATTCCCCATTGAAGCAAAGACAGGAGCACAGCACCGGTGACACAGCTGAGCTGAGTCTGCAGGCCAAGCTGGCCATGGTCGGGGCTGGAGGAGATTTTGACAGTGCTCAAAGCACAGGACTCAGAGATTTACTGGGGCAGATTTTCACCTACTGCCTGTTCACACCTCAGATGTTTGGGGCCAGCACTGCTCGTGCTTATATCCCCCTGGTCACCTTTGCTACCTGCCCTGCTCCCCAAAAGGCACCTACCAAGGCCTGGGAAAAATGTGCCACAGCCTGCCCAGTCCCCTCCACAACCACATCCCCCACCTGCAAACTTTGGGTGGGAAAGGCTTGAACCAGCCTCTGGGCATCCTGCACCAGCTTCTCCCATCCTGCTCACAGGTGCAGTTCTAGACAAGGCAGCGGTCCCCACACTGTGTTTCCAGGATGAATTTTTCCCAGCAGTTATCCAGACTGGCTTTGGGTTCTGCTAACGACTCCTATTCCTCTCCCATATGCCGGAGCCATTCCAGTCTGTGGTTTCACAATGCATGGCTTTGTTTCACAGGGTGACCAAACTGCAAATCAGCTGCTTCAAACCCCCAGTCAGGCGCTTTACATTAAGCAATTAAACTGAGCAATAAGTATCACTTTGTTGTCAACGAGCCTCCATTTCCTTTTCTATTTTAATAACAATAATGGTCAAACTTCTGTTTAAGAAGCAGTTTCTGGTTCTATTAGGAAATGTGCCAACCTATTCAAAGAGACAAGATTGGTATGGAGAGGTAATAGCTTTTATTAAGTCAAATTATATAATTAGTAAAAAAAACAGCCAAGCTTTCAGGCACACAAGCTCTTCTTCAGGTCTGGGGAGAAGCAATGGCTCCTGGCAGCTGCAGAACAGCTGTATGTCAGGTATCGCTCCTGACCCGGGCTCTTGGATCAATCCTGCTCTGCCTGGGGCATGGTGCCTGCATGAAAAACCAGTACTGGCTCCTACACTTGCCTAGGCTGGGTTTAAGGGGGACAGCTCCAGTTTGGGCAATGCGTGTTCTCATGTTGCACTAAGCAGCACTTCAGCATTAAGTGCCTTTTTTTTTTAAAAAAAAAAAAAAGGTTTCAATTTATGTGCTGGCTTTTCGGAGGACCTCTACCTGACAGCAGCCACCTCTCGTTCCATGCTGCAACCATACAACCAAAACACCGTGTTAAACACACTAGCCCCAAACAGCCCATGTCTCCTGTTGTATACAAAGAGATCAGTTTTTTAAAAAATTTCATTTTCTGAGCATCCCATATGGGCACATGGGATTCCTGCAACTTCTGGCACAGCCTTTGCTTCATCTTTCAGACTGGAAACCTCTTGGGGTAAGGACCATGGTTTTAATTATACACAGCTCCCAGCTGAGCAAAACCATCAACCCCTATTAAGTGAATAAATAATTACTTCAGTGAAGCGCAACTCATTCCTGGCTCAAACCCATTACTGAAGCATTGGTAGGTCATGGTGTATTTGTAAGCATAGACAACCCATCAGCAAATATGTCAAATTAGCCTCCAAATCCTGTAATATATTTCAGTGTCATATGCTTCAATTTATTGATGACACACAAACATGGCTATCTGCCAGTGCAGAAGCACAGGACCATGTCATTAGGCTCCACATGAGGATGTCCCAGTATGTCTTTTGAAGACTAGGTGAGACGAGCCAGGTGAAGCTGCTGACATCTCACAGCACCGCTGGCTGGCCTGGGCCAATGATCCTCAAAGACAAACTGTAGGATCAACCCCCTCTTCATCATGGGATCGGATCCCACAAAAAGACACTGTGGTCCTGGACTGCTCCCAGCAGCAGCATCATGCAGGTTTAATGCCTAAGCTGGGTGGGTACTGGGGAAAGGCTCTCCAGGGCCATGTTCCATCACAGCCCCATTAACACGCAGAGGAGCCTTTTAAAGTTGAATCACCAGAAAAGGTTGCCTGGAGTGTGTCTGTCACATCTCCTTTTCATGCCAGTCACTAATTTACAGAAGAGTAAGAGCTAGAGGGGAAGAGGATAATTAAAGGGGGGAAGAAAATAATTCCTAAGAGAAAAATATAGATGGCAGGGTGGAACACAGGATTCCCACTTGTTTTACGCTTTGTGCCTGCAGGCTCCTGAACTGTGTTTATCCACAGCTTATTTGTTTATTACTCCAAGGTCTGATCACAAACTGCCCCACTCCCACAAGGACTCATGCCCTATGGGTTAAAGGTTTTTTCTCCTCTCTCACATCCAGCTCTAGAAAACAACTGACACATTTGGCACGCAGCTGATGCCGTGGTGTTGGATGCTCACTCTGGCTGAGTACCAGATCATCATCTCCCATCATGATGTCTCCTGCCATAGCTCAGCCTTCCACTTTGCTGGCAAAAGCTTTCCATCAGGCATGAGAGCTGCTGGCCCTATTCTCCCCCCACCACAATAATCCCTATTTTATATCATTCCAAAAGTTTTGAGCAGCTGTTTCAGATCACCATCAGACAAAGCCTCCACACCTGGCCATGCTGGCCATCACTCCATGTGTTTCTGGACTGCTCTGCCATCTCAGTCACACTTCCCTCTCTCAGGGATTTATCACTATCATTTCCCCCAAAGTTTGCCATTGCCTTTGTGAGCTGCTGTGCACACTCGGCCACCACTGACTAAACAAAGTCCCCAATTACTCTCATCATCCCATCAGTGACTGCTGACATCCTCCTACATTGTCCATGTGCCACAGCACTGGGGCAACTTCTCTACCTCATGCCTCTCCCTGGCACTAACCACACTGGCAACCACAACCATTACAGACAGTTATCACCTTATGGATATTTCATCTGGGAGGTTACACAGAATATCCACTTCATATCCATCAAATGCTACATGCTGTGTATCAAGGCACAGGATTTTTCAAAGAAAAAAAAGGATAAAAATCACAAATGCTACAAATGTGCAGCATGCAAACATCAGAGAAATCTCAGGACCCACACAGGAATCTTTTTGGGTAAAAAGGCAGAGATTATTGCAGGAAGTCTGAGAACAATGCTTGACTATTTAAGGACAACAGCATTTCCTTTCTGAACATCAGCATCATTTATTTGTTTTGGAGTCCAGCCAGATACCATGTGATGTCTGCTCTTCTGTTAAGGTGGAAAAGCATTTTCAAGAACTTGCTTAATGTTACCAAAACACAACTGGCCTATATCTCTATTCATGTGTGTTAAAGCTTCATAAACCACCCCTGATCACCGCAAGATGTTACAGATACCAGAATAAGTTCAAAAAGTGATAGAATTCTTGGAAAAAAATTCCACTGAGGACAATTAAAATTAAATGTTGCAGATTCCTGGCAGCTAGGAAGACTACTTGTCCTAATACTCTTCCCACACCACCCAGCACTAGCCACTGAATAAAACCAGGATATAAATACACTTTTGCAGTGGTCCAGTGCAATATCTTTACACTCCCCTATGGAAGAGGTGGATTTTCCAGCCCCACTCTTAGCAGGGCTGCAATCAGCCTCTGTGGCAACCCTTCCACTGATTTCTTATTTTCTCTACCACAACAGCAGATTTCAAAGCAACATCCAGAGCTAACCACACACTGGCTTCAAAGGAAGAAAAAAAAAAAGATGCCAGGTCACTACGGATTGCTCACAGGTTGGCATCATCACTTCCATAGGGGATAACGAGCACAACCAGCTGAGTGCTTGTGTTTCCACACTTTGATGTGGTCAGGACACTTTTCTCCTACATGGGAACAAAAAAAATCTCATTCCTGGGTTGTTCATGAGTTGACTGCTCCTCCCTTATGTTTGAAAACATCTGCAAGTCCCCACAGACTCAGGAATGAGAAATAATTTCATACCAGCAGCACAGCATTTCTTATGCTTTATCTCCGACCTCACCCACCATGTAAAAATTTTCCACCACCCAATTGTAAAGACAAAGCAAGAAGCCCAAGATGCAGGTGACAAGTCACGGACCAGTTGCTAGGGTTAAGTTCCACAGAATTCAGTAATTCACAGGCAAGGAGAGGGCAAGCTTCATCTCCACAAACAGTTAAAGATTATTTCCAAATATTAACCACAGTAGCAGGAATCACCATTGCTTTGCCAGTCTCACACAACACAAAAGCTCCAAGCTTTTTTTCTGCAGATCAAGTTCCAGCACAACCAACAATTTAACCATTTCCATTAACCATAAGTCAAGAAGCAAGAGCAACTAGGCTAGAAAGGAGGAAAGAAACAGACAAAGCCAAACCAGCAATAGCACATTTGTACAGCACTGCAGCAATGACACAAAACTGGACGGATTTCAGGGTCTGATTGCTTTGCAGCCCTAGGGCAGGTCTGGCCGGACAATCTTTACACAGGAACTGGACTCTGCCCACTCATCCCTTCTGCTTTTCTAAAGCAGACAGCGGTAGCGGGAGGAGTCTGCAGGACAGAAAAAGTTGCCTTGGTGCTTATTCCATTAGAGACAAGGCGATTTTCTCCAGTTTTTTAATTAAAAAAAAATCCCTTCCTTGACCCAAGCACACATCTCCTGCTCTTGTGCTAAATAGCTTAATTTCCCCTTCGCTTACACTGCCCTACAACTACTTCTATTCATTATGTCATCACTGATGACATAGTTTGCTTGAGGCCCTCCGTAATGAAGTACAAAAAAGGTATTAAAAATCCAGGCCACTTCTCTGCGGCTGAGGGATAGTTTTAGTGCAAGTGAGAGCAAAAGGGGGTGTTTCTTTCTTCTGCCTAAATAATGAAAGGACTCCACAGGACAGCCTGCAACATCGACCGTAACCACTTCCTCCAGACATCCCCCACAGCCCCCACCCTGGGGAACTTGTTGGCTTTGGCTTCATTTCCAGCTGGCCTGATCTGAGAACAGGTAACCCACAGCTTGCGCTGCTCTGATCTTGATTTACAAGGGCCTGAGCTCCCTTTAGAATTCAGAAGTCCTGAAGCAACAGTAGCATATTTCTTTTTTCAGCAAGCTTTCTTTTTTAGTCACCCATTAGGGACTGGAAACTGTTGATGAGTCTCCTGCTGCTTTTCCATACTGCTTGTGGTCAGAGCCCTTAAATTCAAATTGAGTTTGCAGCCTCATTGGGTTTCTTTCCTTATTCCCCCTCATTTCTGGTCTTTTGAGGCAGGTTTTTCGTTCTGAAGACTAGCCCCACCTCACTGAGGACACAGTAACATTTGAAAATGACATTGTTTCCTCATTGCTGCATGGCTCATGGAAGTGCTTTGAGGGTTGTAGAAGATTTAGAGGCTCATAGCTCTTAAAACCTTACCTGTTTGTGTAAAGAGCACATTGTTCCTCTGGCAATTCCTCCTCCATTTCATGCCCATGTTGGGCAGCTCTTCATCCAAGGACGCAGAAAAACAACAGCCTGCGCTATGGCACCCACACTCAACCTGGTGGAAGCTAGACCTCAACACGAGATCTTATTTTTGTGCCATTTAATACACTGTCCCTAAGGGGGCTAGTGCCCTTGCACAGGCCAGCCCCTTCCCCACAGCCTTCCTCCCTGTCACTGGAAGCCTTGCTGCTGGTGGGACTGCTGAAGATCTTCTGGGACGTGCCGGAGCCAGAAGGCCCAGCGCCATGGTCTGTGTCAGACTCACCCAACAAAACCCCCCGTCTGCTGGAAGACTAGAAAGCAAGAGAGGAAAAGTGGAAAAGCCCTCTGCTAGGGACCCTCAGTCCCTTTATAGGAGAAGGCTGAGCTGCCCTAATTCTCTCCAGCTGTGCTGGGGGCTGCAATCTGCCTGCACCTGGGAACTAGAGCCCTCTGCACGCTTAGTGCTCAGGTGGAGATCTTGGGCTTGAGGTGATGGCGAAGCTTTTGGGGGATGGTTGTGTGTCTGATGTCTCTGCAGCCCTGCTGAATTACAAAGTGCAAGGCAGATTTTTTTTTTTTCTATTTGTCCCCATTGTTTTAGCAAGCTGCAGTTGCATTCCTGGGGCAGAGTCTGCTTTTCAGATTGGCAAACTGTAGGTTAGTATTTCAATTGATTTATGGCTTGTTTTCCTAGGGTGGTTAGCTAGCTAACGCACAAAAGAGAAAAAGGATCTAGACAACCTTTATGATCTTGTTTCAAAACCTTCCCAAGAATTTTGGCTCAGGGAATAGGGGAAGGCCCCTCTTCCATGTAGGAAAAACACAAAGCAGCAAGAAAACTGCAGTTATACTCCTTGGGAGCTGAGGATGGGGTTTTGGAGATATTTAAAATTATTTTGTCGGAACTTCAGGTGCTATTATACCCTGAGTACCTCATAGGCTTGTGTGTATCCTCACAACAGCCCTAAGAAATAAGGAAATACTGATTCCACCTTACACTCAGAGAATTGAAACACAGAAAGAGATGTGTCAGGGTTTGCTAACGGGAAATGCAGAGCACCAACCTGCCCGCAGTGGAACATCCTGCAGGACAGCCATAAATGACTGCGGTCCTCCCGGCACCACTGCAGCACCTTGTCTGACGTCTGGCTAAAACACAGCTTTCCTCCCAAGAACTGGGGTGCCCTAGCACTGACCCAAACCACAGCTTTAAACCAGAGCTTCAGACCTGTCCTGTGAAAGGCTGTCTCTCTCTGGTAGGGTGCACCAGGCCCTCCATTTCCCTCATTTTCACGTGGGACAGCCTGCTGACTACAGAAACGCTATTTTTGCAGGTACCTTTTGGCTAAATCCTGAGCAGCTCTGGGTGACCTACCTCCTTGGGTCATTGTCTTCTGCTCCGGGTAGGATGCTCAGAACTGTGTTCAGGAACATTAAAAAAAAACCAAAACAAACCTAAATGCAGTAAGATGTCTCCTGAGAAATACCATGACGCAAGTTGTAATCATCCTGCCTCTGCTGCGCTATCAGATGGGAGAATAAACAGCAGAGCTAGAGCACGCCTGGGATGCAGCAGTTGTTGGCCTCTGTACAAAGCCTGATGGCAGCCCGGCCATCCTGGGCCTTCGAGGCTGCTCTGAGGTGCTGCAGGGGCTCGGGGGTGCCCATGTTCCCCCTGCAGCGCTCTCCACACCAGACGTGAGCATTTCCAGAAGCGAGCCCGCTGCTGGCATTACCCTGCGTCACTGCAAACAGGGTGAGGCTGTCACCCTCACCTGGCTGTGATGGAGAGGATGCAAAGCCTGTGTGATGCCTGAACCAAACCTCCACCCTCAAGGGACATCATTTTTTTCTTTAAGAAATGGGGCAATCATGACAATGCATAATCCTACCTATTCTAGACTATGTGGTATAATTGTCTCAGACAAAGATCCTGCTTACTTAACAGCTCAGTAGTAGATGAGGTCCAGCAGATCTTGGAGCAAATGAAGGTATTTAACTGCAAAGTTAGAAAATGGAAGAAAGGAAAAGAAAAAAAAAAAAAAAGGTTCCTATCACATGTCTCTTCTTAACTTTCAACTTGGCCCCCCAAATGTTTCCAAAACAGCAGGAGTATGACTTGGCTGTAAGTCTGTATTATGTAATAGCAATTTCTTTGTTCCCTCTTGCTTTAAGGTTTAGCAACAGTGAAGGAAAAAAAAAAACCCCTCATATACAGAAATGCAGAGGGGGAGAACGTCAAGACGATGCTGAATCCTTTTGAGCTATTAAGGGAGAATTGCATAACCGCTGCCGTGGGGTTGCTAGGTTTTACCACGTCCCTGCACCGTGTTAAATATTAACAGTACTTGTACTTTCGGCAGGATTGCTGCTGCCGAGCCTGGATACGGCCCCGCCAATCCCAGCCGCTGGCCGGGTTTCCATGGAGCCGGCAGCACCCCTTCTCTTCATTCACAATGAAATCCTCCCAGCGCTTGGCTAAATCCATCTCTGAAAATGAGGCTTGTACAAACGAAGCAGAGCAGGTTTTCGGCATTTGCTTCGTGCCTCATGGATGTGCGGGGGTGGGCCCGCTTAGTCTTAAAAAAAGCAAGGTTTAGAAGTGACGCCTGTTTTGTCTTGCCTGGCAGCTCTGCAGAGCCGCATGGTGCTTTTAACCCTCGTGTCACCAGCTCTGAAACAGCTTCCTGTGAGGCTGGATTAAATAAGCAATAAATAAATAAAATATCCCCTAAACCATGGGCTTGCCTTCTTTTCCCCCCAACAACACAACTCTCATCAAAACCTTTCAGATTTACATTTAAAGCATCTTAATAGAGTTAATGGTGCGGATTTCCAACACATTGGCTTCATGGGACCAGTTTATGTCCGTGCTGGGACCAGTTTACATCCGTGTTGGATGCTGAGAGGCTTTGCTTGTTGTTGCTCTTTGGAAAAGGGCAGCAATAGATGCCAGAGATCCTGTGTATTCAATATGCATGTGAGCTCAAACAGCTTTTTGTTATGTCTCTCATTAGGCTAAGTAGGGTGTTAGATTCAAGTGCTAATTAGAAATGACCATCTGAAATACATTAGGATATTTACAGCTCCCTGCTGTTTGCACACTCAGGTTCCAGCTTCTGATGATGGGTTTGTGTGAGTAATGAGACAAGTCTATCCACCTAATCCTTTTAAACCTGTGACATTATTTATTTTATTTCACTTTTTTTGACATATACACCATGTCTGAGAAAATGGGTTTCTAGCAATAGGAATAAGCACGCATAGGGCATGGTGTTATCTGTGGCAAAAAGGGGAAAGGAGTTAAAACCCCCGTTTACACAGCACTGAGGAGGTGGTCCCTGGGAGTACCCAGAAGGGACTTTAGGCTTCAAGGGCCACAGGGTTGAGAGGTGCCTCAGGAGGTCTGCAGCCTGGCTCAGCAAGGAGAGCAGACCAGGATTTACCCAGCTGGGTCCTGCAGCCCTCTGAGGATGGGGACAGCCCAGCCGCTCTGGGTAAACATTGCTCTGCTCCTGAACAGCTGCTTCACTGTGATTTCCAATGTGTGAAATGAAGAACCCAATGCCCTCCCAGCATATACTGCCCCTTCCTATGGCAAGTGCAATCTGTAAGCCTCCAGGCAGGCTTGCAAGGAGACAGAAGTCTTTCCTATATTTGCTCTGCTTCAATGAGGACTCCAGCTCAGATGTACTGATGAGGAGTATCATCAAAATCAGTCATGAGTGTCCATGGACAGGGTTGTGCCCTGAGCTGGGTCTGGGGAGGTGGTCTCTGCTCTCCCTCTCTTCCACTGGAGCCATAAAAGGCAGGACAGAGACCAGCCCATGATGTTCATAGACATGAATTTCCAATGAAGTGGCTTGGTAGGAATAAATTTAACACAAATATCTGCTCCAAGAGCCTGACTTGAGGGATACTGAGAATATGACACCTACAGATCAGTTAAGGGGGTTGGGGACTCTTGGTACCTTCAGAGATGAAGCTACAAACAGCAATGGGAACCCTTCATGTCACTTGTGCAAATAGTGGCTGCTTGTAACAGCCAATTAGTGGGAACAATAACAACCTCTGCTTCCTAAATCTGCCCTGTGGGGTATAAACAAGGGCAAGGCCGTGTCCTCATGGTTATGGTTTGGCAGCACTGGGGTGAGTTTGGTCAGTGCCCATTGGGAGTGGCCCAGGCACTCTCTCTTTGGAAGGGTTGGAAGAGGGATGCAAACAGGGTCCTGTGCTCTCCCTGCTGAATGAGTCCTCTGGAGCTTGTCCAGAGCATCCCTCATCATCCCGTCATGCTTCATCCCAAAGAGGCCTGTCTGCAACGCTGGAGTCCACCTGCACTCATTATAATCTGGGTTAAAGCAGGCAAATGCCTTGCATGACCCGTGATGTCCAGTGCTTGAAGGCAAAGCACCCCTTGCTCCTGATGCCCACTGGGGAGCCACCACTAGGAACCGTACGGACATGGGATCCAAATCCATCCCTTCCTAGTCGGACAGGATGCAGCCACTCTTAGGTCGGTCCAGCAGCTGCAGCACAAGCCCGTGTCTGCTCTTCACGGCACCGTCAAAGCTGAACTGAGGTTCATTTTCCCATCCCTGGGAGGAGACGGCTGGGCTGGGGACACCGCATTTCCCACCGTGAGCAGTGCAGGCTGGCAACCCAGGTGAGCAGCCGAGCTGCAGCTCTGAACCGAGGAAAGCTGTTTTAAAAGCCCCATTAATTAACGTGACACTAAGCTCCACACTCTCCTTATTCTGGGCAAGGACTGTGTGGTTTCAAAATGTGTTAGCTATTACACGTGCTACGTGCCAGACCGTCCAGGATTAACCAACATGTTCGCATGCATGACTGTCCTCACACACCGCAGGGACAAAGTCATCCTGACCCCACTTCAGCTCTGCAGGTGCGGCATGTCCCCCTACCCACAGCTGGGCACCGGTGCCATGTCCCTGCAGCCCGGCTGGGGTCACCATCCCATTCCTTCCGACTGTGGATGCATTGCCCTTGGATATGTGCATCCCCCTTAAATTGAACAGGAGCAGTGTTACGGCAAAGCACAGCTTTAATATCCGAATGAAGCCATCCAGGCTGGGGATGGGGAGGAAAAGGGAGGGCATGGAGCCCCCAGGCGAGGTGCAGGGTGGGATCCGGCCGGTGTCGGTGCCTCACGTGGGAGCTCGCCCCGCTGAAGCTGTGGGGCTGTCCTGCCCCACACAGGAGCTTCTCCATGGAGACCTGTGTGTGGAAACAAACACATGCCAGCTTGGCACTTCTGGAAGCTGTTGAGAGACTCTTTTTAATCACAGGGATCAGCACACACTGTCCTTTTCTCTCTCTCTTTTTTTTTTTTTTTTTTTAACAGACCCTTGGGAATAATTAAACCTACCCACATGGGGAGGAGGGCCAGGCTGGCTGTCTGCCTGGCAGACGGGGGGGGGCTCTGAGCCCTAAAGACGTGTGTCTGCTGTGGCTGCATCCTGCACATCCCCAGTGCTGTGCAGTGAGTTTGCCATGTGGAGAAAGAGCTGTGAAAAATGCTGGCTAGCCTGCAGCTGAGAGGGGGAAAACCAGGCACCCCCTGTTCCTCCAAAGGCAGCAGCACAACCTGTCCCATCCTGTCCTGTGCCAGCCCGCCTGCCCTGGGATGCCCAGTGGCTGTCACTCCCCATCAGTCACCCCTCTGCCAGGCAGGGGTCTTTCTCGAGTTTAATCTCCCTGCTCTCCACATCGATCTCACGGTGAAGATGCGGTCCCACTGCACCCAGGGACCATGGTCACCCTGCAGATACCCTTCTGTTCACTTTTGCCTACTATTGGAAACAGCAATATCATTTACTACCTGCTTTCATGCCCAGGTCCCCCTCACTGATGCTGCCTGCGTGTGGCTGTATTTTCCCAGACAGGAGGCTGCCAGTGCCATACAGTATTATATTATATTATATTATATTATATTATATTATATTATATTATATTATATTATATTATATTATATTATATATATGTATTAATACCAATAGTGGGTATTGCATTCACCCCCCGGGCTTTGAGACTTTCCTGGGTTACAGTCTCTCACCCTGGCTCCAGCTTGACCAACCAGCAGCTCCAATGGATGTTTCTGACCTGCTCTGGCCTGTTCTCAGGAAACAAATTATGTCGTTCAGGTGTTTAATGATGCCTTAACAAACATCCCAGCTACAGCTATTCCCTCTCCAGGCTGATTACTCTTAGTTTGGTCTAGTTACCATGTTACAACATTAAAGAGTTTTCACTAAAATTTGTAAACATTTGGGCAACTTTTGGTTGTATGAAGCCCAAATTGAAACACAAACGGGCTGCACCTTGCCTGAAGTCCCAAAGCAAAAGGGTTGTTGTAAAGCTGGTACAAACCCAAGCTGGTCTGGGTCCAATGTTTGCTTGGCTTCAGCTCAGATTCATTCCTGAAGTCAAACCGATGAACTTCCAGCCCTCAGGTACATTTACAGGGGATCAACATGGACATATCTACGGCTTAACAGAGCCATAATTTCTGCCTGAATGCTTTATTATTTGAAAATCGTAAATAAGGTGAAGTGAAAAGGACAAGCCCCTTTAATCTATGAGTGGTGTGCTAAATGATGGTGGTAAATCTCTGCTGGCTCCGTGGCAGGTACAGCTGATTTGCACTCCCGAAATAGCAGTGATTTTATCCCACAACCCACACTAAAGGTGTGGAGATCAGCTTTTAGAGAAAAACCCCACCCTACTCGTGCCCAGGCTTGGATGAGAATAGTTCGCAAGGCATCGCAAAGAGCCTGGGTGTGTGCTGCTGTTCTGGCCCCGCGCTGGCCGTGAACTTTGTCAGGCTCCCTTCTTATCTTCTCCTCTGGATTTCTTATCACTCCTGATCTATTTATTGCTCTGTTTTGCACGTTTTTCTAGCCTGCTAGATGAGGCTGTCTGAAGGCCGGTGTGTTCGGGTGTCCCTGGAAAAGCCCCCACCCCCAGCAGCGTGGGGGCCATCTGTGCCACCAGCCCTGCGGGCAAGCCTGCTCCCCTCCACTGCGGAGATGCTTGGAAGGTGTTTTGATTAATTTTATACAGCGATGTGCAACTCGCACACCTTCAGAAGATGCTCACACTGCTGCCGGCGTGCAGTCATTTCTTGAAACCATCCATGTCGTGTGTGTGTGTGTGTCTGACCAAAGGGTGGTCTACAGGCTGATGGGCACCCATTGGTGGTGGGGCTGTTCTTTTCATCTGGATTTCAGCCATGGTCAGGATGGAAAAAGGACATCAATAAATGCATATGGGCTCAAGCATAAATATCCTTTCTGTTTCAGGGCTTAATGTTTATCATTAGGTGGAGAGCAGACCTCGCACACAACATTTTTGTGTGTTTTACTTGCAAAGCACCTTGGGGTAGTTTTACACAAAAGGCGCTATATTGAATTTTCTCATGATGTTGCATTATTTTGTACAAACTGCAAATTGCTGCTGATCTGCTTGTCTTTGATGTGCACACATATTCAAAGCTTAATTCGTACACAGCCTTGCCCCCTGAGAGCTTCAGTGCTGGGGAAAGCGGGGGAACCCTCTGGGAACTGTCAGTCAAAAAAATACCTTCTAAAAAGGTTTTTCCCCTTTGTCCATCTCTTAATGGCTCTAGCTGAGGTGTCTGAGCTGTGGAAAACTCCGCTCCTGCAGCTTCTACTTGGAAAGAGCAGAAAAATCCAATTAAGTCTCCTTAAAAAAAAAAAAAAAAAAAGGAATTCATGTTATTCAGAAAGAATTTCTGTCCTCCCTTCAGTCCCACTGGAGTTTTCTGTAAGGCGATCAATGAGTAATAACCAAGAAAAGACTTCAAAAAAAAAGTCCCTTGTTGCTGTCATATTTACTGCATTGTGCATCCCAGCCTCAAATTGGATGACCTAAGAAGCTGAGGAAAAAGAGAAGAATGAAGAAAAACAACTAACTCTGATGAGGATGCTCATGCACTCACCTTCACTCATGTTCCCTGCACGGGGGCTGCTGGGTTGATGCATTTGTGGGATACAGCACCACAGTGTCTCTGCTAGAAACCCCAGTCCCCAGCATGGCACGGGGACCATCAGCACTGGGGTCCCTTGCTGCTGCAGGACCTGATGTCCATGGAAGCTTCCTTCAGTGTGGGAGCCGACGGGGAGCACGTTGGCATCCAGGAAACAAGGTCCTTTAAAGAACTGTGAGAAGTTTAATGGAAATAATAAATTTGAGGATCTTCCTTAAACCTTGCAAGGTTTTTTTTTCCATGAATGTGGGGGCTGGAAAAGTCTTTTTGAACGAGATTGACATTTTATCAGAAAAAAGTTCTGGTCTCCCTGGAGAGAGATAAAATCA
Source organism: Syrrhaptes paradoxus (assembly GCA_013400615.1). NCBI lineage: Eukaryota > Metazoa > Chordata > Aves > Pterocliformes > Pteroclidae > Syrrhaptes > Syrrhaptes paradoxus. The sequence goes on along the minus strand of VZTO01016660.1, from coordinate 142,067 downwards.
TTAGCTGGCAATGTGGTATTCAGCACATGGTCGCAGATCTTCCCCCCATTCTGCCAGGGTTGCAGGTGTGTCTGGACTCAGAGAAAAGGGCTGGGAGAAGGGAAACCTGAAAGACAGACTTTTTGAGGTGGCCAAGGCGCATGGTCCTCCTTTCAGAGCTGAAAGCACAGGTGTCCCAATTACCCCAGCAGTCACAGTATTTTAAAATATTTTCCAAATCTTCAGAAAACTCAGACTACCTTGTATTTTGCTCCACAAATTTGCTCCCAAATTTTGGGGTTTCTGTTTCCAGCCACTTTATAAAAACCATCTCAGACTCTCGCATGAAGCTGGTGGCTCAGAGATTTATTTCCAGTTCGTTGCTGGCCAATAAGGGTGACACACTGAATGATTTTTTTTGGAGGGGGAAACCCCACTTTGTGGTTATTGAGGGCCAGAGTTAGAGACCAGCTTCCCATCACACAGAAGCAATATTTGCAGGTGTTTGTACATGACATTATTTCCCAGGTACCTGGCTTGTAGGTACAATTAAGGATTTGTAAATCTGCGGAAATCTCAAATTAAGGTACCAAAATGTGCCTGCAAACATTTGTGCCTGCCATTTTTCAACCGTAATGATGGAAGTCCTGTTAAAGCGAGGATGAAAAATTGGTCCTACGTCAATAACCTGTATGAATGATGCTAGAGAAACTGGCAAGTCATCAAAAGACCTTGTTTTCTATTTAATTCTCTTCCCAGCTCATTATGGATTATCACGTTTTGTCTAGTTAGTGGCATGATTATGGAAATAGAAAAACCATTTCTCTCTGCTTCTTATCTAAAAGATGAATGAGGCACATATAATTGGCTTAAGTTATCATTTAGAAGTGAGCTCCGGCAATGCAGCTTTCTATACTTTCTATATTTATTTTTTTTTTTGTCCTCAACCTGAAGTCCTGAGACACACTAAACTGCTGGTGTACTCCTCTGCTTGTTTTCTGTCCCCAACACCCACATGCTTTGCCAAAAGCAATACACCTATTAAGGGCTGAAGAACTTTTTTCCAGAAAGATCAGTTGTAAATAACCCAGCAGGCTAAAATGATCACCAGCGCGTAAATCACCACCAATACAAATAGCAACTGATGGCCCAAGCACGCCCAGGGAGCCACGTCCACCCTCGCCTCACAGACCTCATCCCACCGCCCTACACCCGCCTGAGCTGCAGCTGCACCTATGGTTTGTGCCATCCCAGAAATACCGTACGAGCTCCAGGCAGCCTGGACTCCCACCTCCCAGAGTGTGCTGGAAAAGGAAGAGGGGTTTGTAAATCCATGTTTCTCTTTTTCATGTGAACTGCTGGAGATGCTCTAAAATCAGCACTTTCCATTGGGATGCTCCAGTAATTTGGAAAGGGGCCTTTTTTCCCCTCCTGTGTTCTCTTATGCTTCTACTCAAAGAAAAAATATTGTCTGAGAAAAAGGGGAAAGTGTATTGGTTCATCTTGATTTTCATGGTGGAAAAAAAGAGCAATAGGAAGGAGGAAACAAGATGCTTTCCCTCTGGTTTATATTATTGGAGCTTAATTCTTCTCCAAGTATTTTATTCAAAGCTTATTTTTAAGAACTCCAAAATAATAATTGCTGAAAATCCATTTTTTACATGCAAAGCTTCATTGGCAAAATGTTTTTCACAGCTTCCCTTGGCAGTCAGTTGGAGCAGCAGAATTCGATGGACCTTGACGATTCAGAGGACAAAGACGGCTTGAGAGGGAATAAAACTGTCTGGGCAACAGCTCTCTTGGCCCAAATTGCCTCTGTTGTGTCCCTCTGTTGTGTTCCTCTGTTGCCTGACAATATGTTCTCAAGAAAACACAAAATGCTGTTCTCTTTGTGCAAAAGTTTTGCAAGATTTCTTGCATAGGTTCAATAAAATAAGAAAAAGAGACAAAAAGGAAGCCGAAAAAAAAACAAACCCAAAATTACAGAACTTTTCTCTCCAAATTACCTCTATGGTGAAAAATGTCACAGAAGACTTTATACTCCAAAAATATCAGCCAGCTCCTTGAGCTGTAAGTGAATGTAGACCCAAGTGAGATCAGGATCAGGCCTAATTTGCTCATGATTATGTTAAATTCATAAAAATAATTTGCCATTTTTCTGGAACCAACCCCCAAATTGTACTTTTAATATCTAGAAATATGCTGCTGAACAATCCATTATCTTGTCCTCCCACAATTATTATTTTTCAAAGTGACAGGGAGATGACAGGAGACTGTGGCTCCAGGTTGTGAATGAGCAGCAGGAACAGATGGGTTTGCGAGAAGCTGCAATCCTGCTCTCCTGCTCAAGATGCTACAAACAGGAACCCCCTACTAACATGCCCCGAAAATATAGATCAATGGAATCATCCCTAAACAGAGGATTTCACATTTTCCAGGAAGCATCAATATCTATGTAATAAGGAAATGGGAGCTGCAGATGCTAAAGTACTTACTGCTTTTTTTTTTTTTTTTAATACAGCAACAGCTTCAATTATCCCACTATCATGTACTAAATAAGGTTGATTAATCAAGGTTTAAGATAACAGAAGGAGTTTTCAATGCCATTAATGTGTCTCACGGGATTTGCCCTTCTTTTGGGTAATGGGAAGCTTCTGGTTGTGAAGACATAGATAATAAGGATTTATAGCACTGTAATGGGCAGTTTTTTTCATAAGGGACACTATGAAAACATGGGAACTTGACAGCAAATACAATTTTAATTATTTAGTTGCCTACCAGCATGCTGGGATGGGGCTGTCTCCGGTGTTTCACCCCCACCTCAGCCTTTTGCTTTCTCTCTTTGCCTTTATTTCTCCTTGGAGCTGTGCACATCCCTTCTCCTTACAAAAAACGATCCCCAAAAAAGGAAAAAACTAATATAAGAAGCTTTTTGCCATTCCCAAATTTTCCAGACCACAGGTGGACTTTATGTACCACTCTGTGGGAAGGGTCCAGAGTGAAGGGTTGGCTGGTTAGGGCTGCAGTGGAGAAAAGAATAACCTGGACAATAACGACACCAGTGTGAATTTTCACAGAGGGATTTTCTTGTAGCCCTACCGGGGTCTTTGAAGGAAACCTGAGCAAAAGGGGCTGGTATGAAACTTATGGGACATTTTGGAGAAAACATTAGTGGATCAATAGTTGAGTTCTCCTCCTCTTTTCTAACCAACCAAAGTCAAGAGAAGTTTCTCCATCTTTCTCCATCTGCCTCTGTCTTCTGGGCAATTTCACAAGCAATTTGTCACCTCATACTTTGGGCTCTGCAGCCCCCTCGTTCATTATGATTTTTCTATTATTATTTCTTTCTGCTGTGGCAGTTTTCTGGACCCTCAAGCACAGATGTAAGACCCTGCAGTGGTTAGCTCTGAACCCAGGCTGGTGCGAGCTGTGCCACTGCTCACCCCTCAAAGCCAGCCCAGCCTGACAGACCATGGAAATCCGATGGGCAATGCCATAGCCCCATCCTGACGATGTGAGCCAAAATAAACACAAAACCTAACTGACAACTGCACTGGAATAAAATATGTGTGCTGAAAAGTGCAAGGATGACTCAAGCACTGCAGCCAGGCACTCCCTGGGGTCTGGCGGCATCCAAACAGTGTTTTTCTCGCTCTGGCTGTAATTGCCACAGCCAGGCTGATATATTACATTTATATTTTTGACAGGTTATGATGTAAAGAAGGCCACTTCATCAGCTGGGGGGGGGGGGGCACAGGGCCTAGAGAGGCTGGCTGACCTTTTCATTAGGCTCCAGTCTTTCTCCTGCCTCTTCCCACACACTCCTTCCCGAGCAAGTGCTAGAGCCCTTGTCCCAGATCCCACAGTCTCCTCTCCTCTTCTTCACACTTTGTTTTTAAGGTCACAATAGGAGGCTGAATGCTCTGTCCCTTCATGCGGCCAAAACCCACCCTGCAGCTCCAAATACCTCTTTATAAAAAATACACCACATCCTACGCCATGGCGTTACGTGTTGCTGGTACACAGGTATGGTTCTCCACTGGGAAAGGACAAGTTGGGAAGAAGGTGAGGTTGGACCCTGATGACAGAGGGACATCCTCTGAGCCCCCCCAGGGCACCAGATCCTGCACGGAGCAGTGAGGGGCTGGGTGGTTGGCCCCCAGCAGCAATCACTGCACCCAGGGGCAGTGAGCAATGGCTGGGGTAGGAGTGTTGTGATCCTGTCAAATGGGAGTTTTACTGTAATCCTTAGTAATAGCTGAATTGTTTCCTTCAGCAAGCACGGACTTAGATTGCTGCTTTTGAAAAATGTAGCCTGAATAAATACTGTATGCACCCCAGATGAGGCTTTCTCCTCACTGTATTCTCTAATTCCCTTCATACGGGAGAAATACTTGTATTTGTCACTTTCCCTCATGATGCATTTGCTGCCAGGGCTTTCAGGCCCAAAGGCCTTCACTTTGATTAGAAATACAGCTTTTGGTGTTTCCTCCGTTAAGCAAGGAAAGCACAGTGACTGCAGAATTCACTGCTTCATCTCTGAGCTATTTCTCTGCTCCGCACATTCCTCCCCCCAGACATGAGAACCTGTCCCAAGCCCTGGGGCCACCTTCTGTGTCCAGGTCCCTTGAATGCTGCTCGTGGTGGGGCTGGCTCACAGCTGGGGGAGAAGGTCTTCCCGGAGGGTAGAGGCATGTGTCAGCTCTTTCCCTCGTGTTTCTGCCTCTTTAGGAAAAGTTTTGCTCCCCATTAAATGTAAGAAAAACATCAGGGAAGGTGTTCTGTGTGTATTTAACGCTGAAAGGGAATCTGGGGAGCGGACACGTAAGGCAATTGCATGTGCGTTTTTCAGCCCTAATTAGACTGAGCTCTTTAATTGTGGGATGCATTTCTGACCCCCCCTTTTTTTTTTGCATTAAAGAAATAACCCCTCTTTTAGCAGGGCTGATCTAAACCTCAAATGGAGAGGTGAGAGAAGGAGGAATAATTAATGATGATGAAGATGCTGCCTGCCATGGGGGCACTGCTGCGTCTCCCAGTAAAGTGTGCCCCTCCAGTGCTGGAGCCCCCTCCGTGATGCTCCTGGGACTGGAGACCCAGTAGCCAGGGCTGGGTTGTCCCCAGCATGTGGGGGATGAGGGGACTGAAACGCCAATGGCAGTTGTTACTTCAGCACCAAGGGTTGCATTTAGCTTCACAGACTCTAGTGATCTTCACAGGTGTTAAATGTGTAACTACGGTCTGTGGATGGACATTGCATTAAGAGAATTATTATTCTTAATATTTTTTTATGTGACAGTAGGGCCTCGGAAGGGCTGAGCTGTGCATTGAGAAGAGGGGTCTGATAACAACCAAGCTTTCCAGCAGGATCAAACATTTAGGAGAACCCAACACCCAGTTTGGGAAGATTGGGGACAAAAAATATCTGGGGATTGGGTGACACCTCATCTGGACTTCCGACAGCATTTGTAGCCATGAAGAGCAGGCACGGGGGTGGGTGTTATGGGCACTTCCAGTTTTGACAGGGCTCCAGTTGGGGCAGCTCTGAAATCCACAATGGCAGCTTGTGGAGGAGAATAAATTATTTAAAAGAGGGGATTTATACAATTTTAAGGCAGCTCACCTTCCTTCTGCCCAGTGTGGGCAGTGTGGTGTCTCTGCACTGCCCAGCACCAGCTCTGCAGGGACATGGAGCTGCAGGACCAGAGGGGGGACATCGGTAACGTCACACGTGGGCACAACGTGTCACCACAGCAGCATGTGGGTCGGCTCAGCTCCCTCTGCCCAGCCCAGATGGGTGTGGATGGTTTTCACCACCCAACAGCACCACAAAGGCACCTCTCAGGAGCTGAGACAGTCTGTGCATGGAGGAGAGGTTATTTAGGATGGGGGGGTGTGGGGGACACACACACGCAGCTTTATTATTATGCCTTGTAAAAATAAGGTCCATAAAAACAACAGTTCCACTTGAAAAGAGGGGGGAATAAGCTAGATAAAAGATATGAATTTTATCTCCAAGACAGACTACTAAATAGGCTCTTCGTGTTCACTGGGGTTCGGTAATGCAAGTTGACAGGATATTAAGGTTATTTCAGGTTCTTCTGTCTCCCAGGGTCATAAGCCTTCTGCTATGCATGTTAATCCATCTTAGCATTCCTTCGAGTAGCTACATAAGTAGGGCAATCGGTTTAGTATGTACTCTTTCCATTTACAGCCCAGTTGGGAGGAGAAACCCACTAATTAACAGAATACTCCTGGAAAATCAGGAGAGATTTTAATATTAGAGACACCACACAACCTTCTGCCGTTAAGGAAAGATAAACCTTCCTCAGGAATACTTCAGGGTTGAGAGGAGGAGGCGATCCAAGAGAGAAGGAACTGGAAGGCATTTATCCCGCAACCCTTCCCTCTGCCTGCCTGTTCCCCTGGATGGCTGGGTGATGCCACACACAGCTGGTAAGCCACATCTCTGTGACTGAAGAGAAAACAAGAGCCTGAGTCTCACTCGTTGCGTCCTCCTGCAAGTGCAGGCTTCCCTCCAGAATAGCAGCTGAATTGTTCCCGTCTGTGCTGCACCAGAGGATGCTCGGGCATCGTGCATCCTGCATCATGGCACGGACCAGTGAACCCCCTTGTGCCGCAGCAGGGTCTGAACAAACTGGGCATCCCCAGCCCTTGGTGTGCTATACACCTGAACATATTCACCCTTCCAGAGGTTGTTTAAAACCCCACCAGCTTTCAAGCAGATGCTATGATGACATCAGTGAATAATATTAAAAATAATAGCACTCATTTTGAGCCTGATGTGTTGAAAAGCCAAATAACCGCCCTGAAATTCTCCACTCTCTCACCTTGTTCAGCATGACTCACTCCAAGCTCCCAAGTGCTTTCCAAATTATCTAATACTGCCTGCAAACCATTCCCCTATCTTAATAACTGTGCTTGTTCTGCAGAGTGCCCGAGCACAGAGCAGAGGGTGAGCAGGGCTGGGGGGACCTCTGCTCCCTCCTTTCCAGCTGCTGCAGCGACAGCTCCACTGAGACTCAATGTACCAGCATTCAATTAAAATGAGTTAGTAAACATAATTTTAAAATTATCTAAATATTTTGCTGTGAGCTGGCCTTTAACAAAATGTTTTCAGATTTTTATTTCCTTTTTTCATTTCTGCAAGAAAGTAAAAATATTTCCCCTGGTCTCTGGCTTAGCCAGAGATTTTAAGCAGGCAGCTGCTCTTAACTCTTCCATTAGCTATGGGAACACTTCTGCTCTGCAGCTGGGAGGAGGGTTTTTGCCTGACCCTGGCTAATCTGTAGTTTCTGCAGAGGCTGGTTACATGTGAAAAAAGCAGATGCAGGTTTTCTTAAAGGCTGAAACACACAGTGAGTTAAGTAATTTCACCTTTTAGGATGGGATTTTTTTTTTTTTCTGAAAGACAGAAGGAGACATTTAAAAGCTAACACCCCAGTCCTGGGGAAAGGTTTGCTCTAGGTCAAAAACCCTCCTGATGGACAGCCTGCGGAGGTCAGTGGGAATAACCCCACGGGTTGTAATGGACTTTGGGTCAGTCTTGATGTGTGAACATCCTGCCACAACTACAGTTGCAATAGCTATCCCAAACCATTTGTTGTCAGAAATATTGCAGGTAGATTTCATCTCACAGGCAACAGCTTCCCTAAGGACAAGGAAGAATTGGGAAGAGAGCGGTAATTAGGTTCAGAGATTCCATAACATCCCCAGAATCAGCAGCAGCACGGGGCTGCTCCTGGCTGTCCTGGGCATAGCACAGCCACAGACTGCCTGAGCCCAGGAGAGTTTTACTCCTGGATAGAAGACGAAGAAACATAGAATTTTCTACATCTTCACTGGCAGAAGCTGGAATATAGCATGGACTGCACAACACACTGGAGAGGGCAGGTGGAAATTTCCTGAGTGTATTTATAGATAAGAAGGGAGATTTTTTTTTTTTTTTCAGTTAGTGAGATGAAAACATCTCTCTTTTCTCATCCATTGACAGCCTTGAGTTAGGTATCACAGGCTGTAACCTCGCTCTGCAAAGTGCTGTGGCTCCACCAGCACCAGGGATGCCACCGCAGAGCTGCTGTCAGACAGGGACACAGCGCAAGTGATTACAGAGAAAACATCCTTAGGAAAAAAATGAAATAAAAAATATTATGGTGCAACTGCTGAGTGAAGTAATTAGTATTGTCACCTACAGGTGAAATATCTGAAATTCAGACACCCAGTGTTATGCACTGCGCTAGACAACCTGGACATCCAAATGACATAACTCTACCTTTGTGGGGAGGACCAGAGGCATCTGCTTTCCACCAGGGCTTTCCTCAGGTCTTCTGAACTGATCAGAACAGGTTCTCTTACTGGGGCATGGTCCTGTCCTGCTTCAAATGCACAGAGGGAGACATCTCACCGTCACGGCACGGCAGAACATCCCCAGCCCTTCCTGCCCAGCTGACCGACCAGGCTGAGTTTGCAGCAGAGGCTTGCTGACTGTCACTTCTCACCACTCAGCCACAAAGACTGGAAAATACAGATGGTCTTGCTTAGGAAAGCCTGGTTAATATTTTGTCTCCTTTTCTATTCTGGGGAAACCAAATGAAACAAAATTATTTGTAAAAGATGGTTTTATCCTGTTTTATTAACAAGATATAATGAATCTGTGAATTCATGGAATAATTCCAGTCATTTTGAACTGATGAGCAAAGAATGAGTTGGTTTCAAAAAAGCAAAATGCCATCCAGCCAAGAGAGTAAGTGAAATAATAAATGATTGCACATTAGAACAATCAATAAGGCAGTTACACAAAATGTTACATGATCCAAGATTAACTAGGGATGACAAATTCCCCAAAAGGATAAAACATAGGACAAATATAAGATCTGAATGAGAATCAAGTTAACAACTTGCAAGAGGAGCTGTTAGCACTTGGTGCTCCAAAATCGCATGCTGTTCCAACCAAAGATCACAGCAACAATCTGAGCATCTCCAAGATGGATACGTGTATCGTGATACATGATAGAAAAATTGATGGGCATCTGTCAGGAGGTTAAGAGGCAAAGAGAAAGCCAAGGAAACGGGTGATGAGGTTTTGCTCTTCTCGTAGCAGAGCCATGTGTCGGGGTTGCACATGCCTGCAGCCATCTGCCTCCAGGGCAGAGCTGGGAAGCCAAGCAGCGCCAGGGAAAACCCCCAAGGTTAATTTAAGAGCTGAAAATCTTCCTTCAGCATCTGAAGGAGAGCAGGAGGTCCTGCACACGACACTGCTCAGTGCTCTGCTGGGGAGGGACTCGTCCATGGCCAAACAGGGCACTTCAGCCCCCAAACCTCCTCCCTGCTCAGCTGGGGCATGGGGAGAGGAAAGGTCCCCACAGCCCTGTGGCTTCTGCCAGTTTCGTGTGATGAGGTACAAGGGAAGAGCTCATGTGCTTCATCTTCTCCTCCTTTGGTACACATCAGCTGAGTCATTGTAACTGTGTGTTTTTAATCTCATCAAGGAGGGCTGAAACATTTTAGTTTAAGCCCATCCCTGGAGGTTTAAAGCCATTGCACAGTCTCAGCTGGCCAACAGCGTCCCTCTGGAGGTCCCACTGCCCGGCTGATGGATGGTGACCTGAGGGATTGCTCCATGAACTCAGCCTGTCCTGCCTCGTTACTGTCTGACTTCTCCAGTAACCATTTTTATTAATTTTCTGGGGTTTTTTTCCAGCCAAGGTAGAGAAATCACGTAACTTTTTATATCAGGTGAACTGGGATGTTGCTATACAAAAGGCTTGGAGAGTTTGTGTCCTTGGCTGATGCTCTGAGGCGTGTGGAGGTGCTGGTGCAGACTGGTATTTTCTTAGCAGCAAACCGCTCTGTCCTCCGGGAGCCTGAACTGGCCTGAAACGCTGGGGCTGCTCTGATGTGCAGCTCCAAATGTATCTCATTATATCCCAACAGAGAATGAGATGCCATCGTGTTACATGTAGTAAATCACTTTAGATTAGCACAGTTTAAAGCCAGATTGCAGTGTTCTCATTTTATTGGAAGTACCACCCCCTTTTAAACCAGTATCACCATTTCAGCCACATCATTCAAGCAGTAAAGTGCATAGATTCCACCCAGCCAGGACCCCTCCAGCCCTGTGTGCTGAGGTAGCCTGTACTGGCTGCTACATAGCGTGTAATTCCCAGAGCCTTCTTTCCCCCAAAGCTTTAAATTCACATTCTCCCTGCAGCTGTGAGCGGTGCGAGCCCCCCGCTCCCCCCGCAGCCTGCGAGCTGCCATCCCCGACTGTCTGTCCCAGATGCAGTAACTACAACGTGGGTGGCCGCTGCTTCTTGCACCGGAGAGCTGATTTAAATCATCGTGGGCTCACATGTGAGTCTATTTATTTTAACGCTGTGAAGCTTGTTCGTTCTCTAGACAGTATGTAAGGGCTAAGGGCCAAAATCGGCGCTGATGTATAGCTTTCACCATCAGATTTATAATTTAGTGCAAGGGGGCTGGAGAAGTGTAAATCAGGGCAGAAGACTGTGAATAAGCTGCACCATGCTCCCATCCACGCTGCATTTAATTTACAAGATAGATTAAAATTTGACCTCGTTTTGTTTGGTTTGTCTGCAAGATTTAGTCTTTGTTTCATGTTTTTGCTCCTGGGGCCCATGCGGCCAAAGGGGGAGATTCATAAGAGGAGCAGAGCCTGCAGTTTCTGTCCTTTTGTTGAAAGACACAACGATGTTAAATGGAAATTAAACTGTTTTCTCAGCACAGCCAGATCAAAGTCGAACTGAAGGAGATGCCAGCTCTTCTCATTGATTTCAGCTTTGCTCCCCTGAGACCAGCAGTTCAGGAAGGCCACATGTGCAAGAAACTGGTGCATCAGACCAGAATTTCTAGAGCCAGTGTTTTTCTTGCAGCTGCGTCCCGCAGGACACCCTCTCTCCTCAACTTGTGCTCAGGTCCATCACCACGTTCCCAGGGAAGCTGAGCCCATTATGCCGTGGGTGCGTTGTTACAGATGCAGCCGTGCCTCTGGCTGCAAACATCCTTCAAACGCAGGGGGAGCTGGGGGCTCCTCACACCCCGCGCCAGCCACACGCGCGTAAATCATTCATGCTGTCGCAGCAATTAGCTGCCGTAACCCAGAATAGGAGCTCAAAGTGGGACAGCTCTCCTCTAGGTTTTCTGATTACTTATTCACCAAGGATGTGCCCCAGTTCCCTGTCACCGCCTGGTCACACCATGACCCTCCAGTCTTGTGTCTGCAGCAGCCAGAGTCAGGTTTTCCTGATGCAGGGCAGAGTTAAGGTTATTCATTGGTCTTTCTCCTCTCCAGCCACTATCTCCGATGCTTAGGAGAGCCAGGAGGGCTGGGACCTCTCTATGCTCTAGCATTCCTTTGAGGGCACAGCTGCCACCGACATGCAGACAGGATGGCATGCAGCCCTGTGGGGGGGCACACAGATGCTCCAAGAGCTCAGGGTAAAGATGGTTGGGTCATTTCAATGGCTTAGAACTTTTTTTAGCATGAATCAAACCAAGCAGCACAAAGCTGACCACAGGGCAGCAAGGTGTAAGCTGAAGCAGCCCCAAGATGACCCGCAGCCTGTGCCCCTGGGCAGTCCCCGTCCCCTGGGGCTCCCACTGGGCAATGCTGCACCCACCACCATATTCTGAAGGGCATTAATTCTCCTCTTCCCACACCTCTTAATTATTTTTTTTTTCAGGCTTGGGACAAAACTCATTGTTCAAAACAAGCTTTTAAATCTGGTTGTGGTGGCTGGTGAAACATGCTTTTAAGTATTTACTACACCGGAGAGCTCTATGTGAAGGATGCTCTAACTAGCCTTACCACTAGTTAAAAAGCTTCCAGGTGCAGGAACAAATTCACACACATACAAAATCAGTTTTCAGATACAGTAGGGAACCCATTAAGCTTTATGTAGTTATGCAAGTTGATACAAATGCCTTATTAATTAGAAAATCAATCATGCTGTCCAGCTGATTGATGTTAATCCTACACCGAAAGGGGGAACAATAGTATAATCAAGACTAGATCATTTCTTCCCATTACAGGGAAGGGGACAAGACTGCATTTCAAAGTGATTCTGCTGTAATGAGCTGCAAGCATATACGCCATGTGGTAAGGGCTCTTTTAAGATGTGGCACATTATTTTGATCAATAATACTCAAATTCATTCTGGATCTTGAATCTAAGGAAATTTCATATGAAGATTAAAGGAAATTATAATATGATCAGAGGCGATCGCAGAGGAGGAGAGCTGTAATTATCCAAGGGGCAGCTGTAATAAATAGGAAAGAGCCCAAACCCTGTGAAATTAGAAGACAGCAAGAATACACTAAGGGTGCTGAAAGTGTTTCATGGCATCCAGCTAATGCCTCAAAACCATAAAAAAATCTATTTTTTAAAAAATTAATAACAGCCCAAAAGCCTAATGCTAGGCAATCATAGAACGATAATTAAAGGACCCAGCTGATTCTTCACCTGTTCCACATTATTCAGTCAGCCCTGCCAGCTTGAGGACTGGTAGCAAATAGCCCCAGCAGCCGTATCCATGCCATCCCAAAGCAGCGTGGCTGGCCAAAACCTTTTGAAAAATACATGCAAGAATCATGCTAAATGACTGGAAGATGACTGGAATACAATCCTTTCAACATGAGTCAGGCTTTGCAAGAAGAAAATAGCTCATTACCATGCAAACACATGTTGTCTTGGTTCCAGGCTAATTATTGTATAGCATTTCCTATATAACATGAGACAAAGCCCCAAGGCTTGTAAGCCAAGTAAAATGCAAATTACATCATTGACACAGCTGAAGGCTCTATGCAACTTTAATCAAGGGAGGGGGTGCGATGTATTTGTGAGACAAATGAGCAGGGTAGTTATATCAGAAAGACAGAGCTCTCTCATACGCAACCTGGCTAACAGGATAGAACATGGATAAGACAATGTTCACCTTGACCACCAAAGTCTAAGGATATTCACACTTGCAAAAACCAACATAATCATTCCGTACCAATGGTATTTAGCATTTCTGTAATAGTTAATGGAAATACTCCACACTCCAGTGGCACTTCCCCTTTCTTTCCTGTTATCACTGTTTGTTGTATAGGAGCACACTGAAAATTCAACAAGAATCCGGGCCCCTCTAGGCTAGAAACACTCATAAAGGTAATTCCTGCCCTGAAGAATGAACACTTTAAAGAGACAAAATGAACTATAGGCTGGTATACACTAATAGCCAAGGCCAGGAGTTATTAGATCAAGGGCCCATGTTAACACGAAGTGCTGGTCTCCAAAGCAGGGGTTCCAGCCCATGGCCAGTGAGTGGACCCACCTCTGGGCTGCCCAGAACTACCTGCAGAGCTCCTGACCTGCTGTGCCATCTGGGCTGCTGGACTTCGATGATGGATGACCTGTCTGCCTAGAGACACCAGCATCCCTCCAAAACATGTGAAGGAGGTAGGCTGTGAAAATGTCACTGTCTCAGTGTGAGGAACAGGCATTGAGAGAAGGAGAAGAGGTGTGAGGTGAACCACTGAAAGAGAACTGAAAATTAAGACCGTACAGTAAGGCTTCTGGTTGATGCAAATCTGAGTGATTCATAATCAGAAAGCCAGCTGATTTGGGGGAAAGGCACTGCAAATGCCTGATACATAAAGCAGGAAACTGGCTCATCAAGCAGTTGTTACTGTTCCATGGCAAGCCCTGGTGAGTCCTCTGAGAGAGCTTTGCAAAGGCCCCAGGAGCCGCACAAGTTTTGCCATGGTTCCTGCCGGCTGCTATGGTCTTGCCTCATTTCCTTTAAATGTGAGTAGGCACTCCACGTGTCCTGGGATCAAACAGGGAGTGGATCTCCATGCTGTTTCATGTGCTATGCACACTGCAGCTGAGACATTTTGAGTTTCATAACTCAAGAATTCAGAAATAGATATAAATTTACACTTTCCACCACAAACAGATGGTGTCTTTGGCTGGCTTTCTCAGCATTCCTCGAAGGTAGCACTGGGTTGCAGAAGTCAATCTTTCTACAACAATCTCTGCTTGCAGTGGTTTTTGGGTATGTTTTGTTTTCCCATTCACGTTGCACACTGGCAGGGACTCAATGAACATGGATGGACTCACCAACCTATTTCCCATGCCAGGAGATGTGATAACGGTTAGAAACGGCCATGAAACAAAGTTCCCGTTCTCACTTCTCCATGGCACCCAGCAGGAATGCTGTGAGCAAAGAAGATACCAACCCGTATCCAGTGTTTATAGCTAACACAAAGCTCTCAGGATGAGGAATTGGGAGATTTCTCCAAAATCATCTATTTCTGCAGACCTAGGGAAAAATTGTCTGAGGAAAAACAGCTGCTACCCCTGCTGATGCTGAGGATGTGACTGTGATACAGGAATATTTGGGCAGGTTGCATGGTGGCCTTCTCTGTCCGCAGCAGTCGTTGGCTGCGAGGATGTATTGCCGCTGGATGGGGACAGCTCTCAGCTGAGCACATTTAGGTGCAATTCCAGCAAAAAAGTTCATTCACAAGGAAATGGTATCTGGTAACATGCCCATGGGGAGAACCTGCAGCAGTTTCCCATCTCGAGCACAGCTGCTCCAAGGGCTGGGGACAGTTCAACTGCTTGCTGTGAACCTGCTTGTCAGCCTTCACAAACAACTGCCGCTTCCTCGTGCCTTCTGCAGCCAAAAAATTATTGCACACAAGAGAAAAAACACTGAAGCTCACAAAGGACTATGCCCAGGGACTGGGTGGGTCAGGGGGTGCCCCACACTGACGCACTGATCTCAGAGCCCAGGTCAGCTTTGTGCCACCAGTGCCACCGATGCTATCCAAGAAACTCATCCCGATCAAAAAAACATGTCTCTGCATCTCTTCTGATTCCCTTCATGTGCCCTTGCTGTTTATCCCGAGTGGGCTAAGCCAAAGCACAGATGCCACGGAGCGGCTGGGACCAGTGCAAGCTTTTGGGAGACAGAGCTGGCTGAGCTGCTGAGGCTGGTTACGTAAAGGGAGTACATGTCATTTGGACCACCCAGAGAAAACGCTTCCCAATGGTGAGAAACTCGAGTGAGTATTACAACTGTGGATTCCTTCAGCTTTTGAGCTGATGCTGAATTTACTGGGGAGGAGATGAAGGACAGATGGCAAGAAACAAGAACGACCTAGCAACAAACGCGCCGGGAGAAGCAGCTCTGATTATTTCTCAGCCAATCACTCAGAAAGCAAAGATATGCAGCTCTTCAAGCAGCCTGTTTAACACTGGCACCACACAGTAAAGGGAAGCTTGCCAGCATATTTCATTAAAATACCTTTCCATCAGCTAATAATCATTCTCAGTGGTTTAATAGCACTTCCCCTCCAAGATTTCCAAGCAAACCCATAAATGTCAGCTCAACCTTGAGAGACAAGTATTCTCAGAGCTATTTTATATGTGGGGAAGTGGAGAGACAGAGACATATTCCCCCAAAGTCCTGTATTATTGCCCCAGCCCTCCACGACAGCAAGTCTTTATGCACAAAGCCAGATAACCAAGTGGCTGTTTGCGCAACGATGGCCTGAGTTAGTGGCTGAGCCAGGAATCAAATCCAGGACTGGTGATTCTTATTCACTGCTTTTCCCCTTCTAAAAAAAACTTTCCACAGACACTGTGGATGAGAAGTTATATGCCAAATTCCAGGAATAAGTAAATTGGAAACAAATGCACTGTGTGACCTAGTAAAGTGTGTTTACAAGAGGACTACTGCTACCAT
Organism: Syrrhaptes paradoxus; assembly: GCA_013400615.1. Taxonomy (NCBI): domain Eukaryota; kingdom Metazoa; phylum Chordata; class Aves; order Pterocliformes; family Pteroclidae; genus Syrrhaptes; species Syrrhaptes paradoxus. The sequence goes on along the minus strand of VZTO01016660.1, from coordinate 126,312 downwards.
TGCTGTAACACCATCTGATGCATGAAGACACCTGAAATCAGATGAGCACCTTGGTTCCCTTTTCCCCCCACTGATGCCTTGTGCAGCTCGAAGGTGGCTTCCTCACATGGGTCAGCTGGCTTCTGAATAGCAACATCAAAGATTTTTTTTTTCAAGTCAAAAGAATAGTCATTTTCCTTGATTTTTGTCTATGATTCCACCAAGGAAATTTCCCAGTAACCAGGAGTTTTCCTAAAGGTGAAACGAGTACCTGTGTTACCCATGCACCATGTTTCATTTAGTCTAAATGACTTGAGAACAGACAGAAAAGCAAAGCTATGAATCTGCTTGAGAGCAGAGAAACCTTTGCTGTCTGGTCCAAACAGAAATTGCTCACACTAAGTACTGTTGCTGGTATCACCTTTAAAAGGAATATGTCAGGGATTTCTCTGGTACTGTGCATGTGCCACCCTTCGTTTTCGCTAAGTTGTGACCTTGTCACAGGTCACTTCATTACAGTGGGCCACACTCTGATCTTCTTAAGGACTGGAGGCTCTGGAGTTCCCTAAGTGCACATGGAAACAGATGACAGTAATAAAAACAATAATAATAACGGCATTATGTTGAGGACCAAAATCTGGATCCTAGAGAGTAATGGTATGAAGTATATGCCGACTTTTCAAAGGCAGCTTTCAAGGTATGCAAAGCTACAGACAGTGCAGGGACAAGCAATTCCTCCACAGAAATACTCCAGTCACCATGGAAAAAACTCCTACGTTTATTCCAGGAACTTGGAGCCTTTGTTGTCACATACTACTACTGCAAAATAGCCCTAAGCCTTGCTGATGGCAGTGGAAACACCCTCTCACATGGGAACAGAGACGTGTTTGCTAAGGAGCAAGGACCCAGCTCAGGGAGAAGGTGCTCTCCTGACGCAGAGTTAATCCAGCCGAGGAGCTGGGCAGCACAGGGGCCTGGAAAAGTGCCACCACCTTAAAGACTTTTCAAGGCAGGTGTTGTGGGGAGTCCAGCAGCTTGGGTTCATACCTGCCACTGAAATAAGCTCCCAATACCATCCCACAGGACCCAAAAGAGCCTGCATGCTCTGAGCCCAAAGTATTTCACAATTACATTGTCTGATGTTTCCATCCAGCCTCTCTGGAGACACTGATGTCCATCTTCCACCCTGGGAGGCAGATAAGTAGGAAACCACACATATTTCTGGTAAAGCTGGATGTAATCCCATATCAGAGAAAGCTTCTGATGTTTTAATATTTAGCTTTCTTTTTTTTCCCCCCTGACTTAAAAAAAAACCCTGAAGCCACAAATGTATAGAGATGTTTTCACTAGAAGGGAATTCCTTCTTGAGGAGCTGCCTCAGTTTGAAAAAGGGAGGCCAGAGGGGATCCTAAGGCCACTGGAAGAAGCTTAATGATATCATTAAGCTGCTACAAGGTGCCGTGTCTTTGCCTAATAGCAACATGCCTGGAACAAAGTGTCCCTGAGGTCACGCTTTCAGGAGGCTGTGAGCCAGGTTTAGAGGGCACCAGGTGAAAATGTTGTGGGTACGTGGGTTAAGGAACAGTTTCTGTGTATCCTTGATGTGATGGGGCTGCAGCCTGAAGAGATAAGAGGAACCAGAACAGCACAGAGCATCTTATCTGGTCAAGGTCAAGCTGGCTGGAGAGGACACAGTCAATGTCAGCACGATGTCCTGCGTGTGCAGTGTCTGGTGACATGCACAAAGATCATTTTTTATCAGTACCGATGTCCAACCCCTCTTTTAATCTGTCGCTCGACCTGGCTGGCAGCCCATGGCAGGGAGTTCCCCAGCCTGACTGCCCCTCTCGCTGCCTGCACTCCTTTTTCTCAACCAGATGGAGAAAGGAAAGGAAATGATAACATGTTTTTCCTTCTATCGAGACTAACGACCAGAGGAAGCAACACCTTTTAAATTAGCTGTCATTTGCAAAGCAGTCACAGGATCCCCGGCAGAGCGGCTCTCCACCCCAGGTCTCCTCCAGCATTACAAGTACGATCAAGGCCACCCGGATGCCCGACGCAATGTGATGCACAGATGTTGATAAATTCTCCCATGTGAAAAAAATATTAAGTCACTACAAACAAAACAGGCTCATAAACAGAGCTTAGGAAACTACGATAAATCAAGTCAGTTAGGCGGCCGAGTTGGTACGAGCCGCTGTCTCAGCTAATGCAGATTGAGAGTTCAACGCACGCTGCGCAGATCAGCATTTTAAACACATACCGTTTACCGGCCTTAATGAATACTAAAAGCCCAATAAGCAGGAGCCAGAGCCACTCAGACAAGGCTTCATATAGATGTCAGTGGTGTTGCCTTTCATTTTGTTTGCTAACGAGTTATCAATAGCGGTAATTTGCTGCTGATAATGCTGCAGATTATAAAGGAGAAAAATTAACAAGTTCTGTTAAATGAGGAAACGTATTCTACACCCCGCTTCATCCCAGTGTGTGAGCTGATGCCAGGCAGGGCTGCAGGCAGTGAAGGAGTCAGGGTCCCTGGTCGTGGCAGAGCTGTGGTGGTGGTCACCACAGCCGATCACCACCGGGATGCTCAGCCACAACCCCAGGCACCACTGCTCCCACCAGCAGGGAGAGGAATGATGGACCAGCTGCTCTTAGCACACCTCCAAGTACTGCCAAAGGGGACAGAAAGAAGGGAAAAGAGCAAAACAACATACTCTTGGCATAATAAAGCCACAGGCTGAGTTCACCCTGCCACAGCGTTAGGTGGGACTCCTCATCACAGGCTACATCCTCGTAACTAGACTTTGCAGAGAGCTGAGGGTGGGATTTAAGCTGTGGAGTCTGGTAACCCTGAGCTCTGGTCCTGACCTGTCTGCTGCCTTCCCCAGGTCTTGACTGACTTCTCAGTTGCACTGTTGTAAATCCTGAACCTCATCCTCAGCCATTTGTGGGAATACACATGCATTAATAGAGGCACAGACCTGCCCAGCTCACTGTGAGAATTGATTTCCTACTGTTTGTAAAGAGCTTTGAGGGGGAAACCCCAAGCACAGGCAAAATATTATTATTTTTACCCTTTGCAGTTAATGTATGGCATTTTTGATGTTAAACAGATAAATGTAGAGGGCAAAACAATCCCAGAGAGTGGCTCCTAGCCAAGGAAGGAAAGCGTTGGGAGGGCAGCAGTGGCCTTTGCCTGGGCTGGGCAGGGAGGGGACGGCTGGGGACAAGACAGGGCCTGAAGGTCGGTGCCTTCAGCAGCTCTTTCCTGACACCCAGGCTCACATGCACCGTGATTTTTAGCAAATCTGCATCCATTCACCCATCTCTGAGCTGGATGCTGTAAAACATACTGTATTTTGTAGGTCAAATGAAGTTCAGTCATTTGCTAAGCACCTTGAACTCCTGGAATAAAAGCAATGTTGATCAATTCCTGAAGTCCTGGCTCAGACCTACACTCAGTGCCGAGCTGGGCAAGCCTCCAGCTGCACACAAAGTCAATAGGGTGCTGCCTGAAGAAAAACCTCAGGACTGGGGGCTGGTGAAATAAAATATTATCATTACGGTTGCTATCGTTAATGAGAGTCCAACCCTTTCAGCCACCCAGATAAGAGGCGGTAAGTAAGTGTGTAGTGTTAGCGCTGATGTTTGTGCAATGTGATAGATAAGCCATGTGTCCATGAACTAGCGTCTGTCGGGCACTGCAGTGTACAGCAAACACTGCTGCAATGGGCACTGAGGGGATGCACGGGACGTGCTGGAGAGGTCTTGCACTAAATTGGTCACTTGGAGTACCCTGAGCCCCCAAGATTTAGTATTTTATTCATTTAGATGTAAGCAACCGGGCAGAGGACAGTGTGGCTTTTATTTATCCCAGTGTTAGTGCCCTCATCTGTGGATGCAGGGTTCATGCACTTGGAGAAGCAGGAAAAACATAATTGAGTTGTCCTATTTTCCAGTTATTTTCTTCTATAAAAGGCAGTCACACTGATCCACTTTTTCTTCACTAAAAGTGAATGGGCATCCCTGGCCCTCAGCTGGAAAAGCCTGAGGAAAAATAGGATCAGTGTGTTCTGCAGTTTGCAACTGATGGTCTTCAAGTCCAGCTCCTGGCTGTGACACTGGCCGAAGGCTCCTTGGCACCAGAATGGCTCATACCTCTTCGGAGACCCAGAGGGATGATCACTGTGGCACAGAGAAAAAAGGAAAATACAGTTCCAGAGGTCCTCTGGCAGGGGGAAGAGCAGGTTGCGGGAGGTTTTCCAGCCTGCCCATGCTGGCTGCCAAGCGCAGTCCATGGCTCTTCGCCTAGCCAGCCCGTGAGCTGCTCTTTGCCCATTTCCCTGCTTTGTTCCTCATTTCCTTCCAGCAGGATGAGCTACATCTTGGGGCGGTCGATGGAGAGGCTCCCATGGCTGTGCTGGAGCTGGGGCCAACTCTGCTTGCCACCTTCTGCTGGCAAACTGTGTCCAGATTGTGGCTGAAACATCGGGAGGAAAAAAAAAAGCAACCTTTCCATGCATTTCTGGGTTTCACCTTCGGCTGTCTTCTTTTACAGTTTTTAATTCAGGCTAATTAACGTGTTAGTAGTTATAGCTGTGGATTTATAGGTGCAGGTGCCATTAGCGAAGCCCTGACGTTATGGACTTCACGGAGGACTACAGCTGTCTGCACGTCTGCCACCGCGGGCGAGTTACGGGATAGAGGGAGTCTGAATCATAACCGACAGGCTCCCTGGTACTAATTTAATTGTAAAATCTTTGATTTTCCCTTCTCCGTTTGCTGTTTGTGGTGCTTATGGAAATTAATTTTAAAGTATTGTGCAATTAAAAAAAAAATTAATGGTTTCCTTCCTCTGGAATTGAGAGCTTTCTTCTGAGCAGGAGGGAGGAGTTTGCGAACATGTCTTTCCCTTTTAGGGGGCTGAATAGAGGCTTCTATCCTCTCATGTTTTAATTAATTTTTCTATAGTTGCTTCATTAATTGATATTTATGTATTGCTTGTTGTGCACAAATTCTGGGAACAGCGTGTAAGAGGATGTTCTCATTACAGCTCTACAAGTGCTTGGCCAATACTGGAATATTAATAATTGGAGTTGCATGGAAAAGGAGTTTGTTTCCCTTTCTCTGAGGTTTTTGTCCCATCTGGTGCCTTCAGGGAATAATGAGTTGCTTCAAGAAAGGCATTTTTTTGTGTGCTGCAAGAATACCAAGTCTGTGGAGGTAAATGCCAAACCGACGGGGATGCAGCTGAAGCACAGCCTGTGTAGCATGGAGTTTTGTAGGTCCTACAAAACTAAATACGGCCAGAAAGCATCGTCCTGTGTGCACCCTTCCCCATCCTGCTGGCTAGTGGTCCAGCCTCTGGGCAGCTTCCCATGGGGAAGAGCAGACAAGGATGCAGGCAAGGCACTTCTGAAGGGTAATGTCTGCTCCCGTTTAGCACTTGTGTGCCCCCTGGATGGTCGTTCTGCTGCAGAAGCCCCTGAGGAAGAGGGGACTGCTTTGGTCACCGCATGTTAAAACCTCACCCCCTCTGAAATCTGCTAAGATCGTGCTTCAGCCTAGCATGCCTTCCACCCACAGAGGCTAATCTAACCTTACCAAGAATAATTTTCCCTGTTTAAAAAGAAAAATAAAAAGCTGGGGATTTACAGGAGCTGTTGTGCTGGGTCTCTGGGATCATGGCTGCAGTTTAGCAAAGCATCCCCCCATGCTCACACGTGCCCCTGCCCAGATGCTGAAGCCCATGCTCCTTGGTGGCTGCATGCTCCGCAAGCCAGTGCCCCGGATCTGGGTGGGACCACAGGACAGCCTGCCCACAGGACCCCAGCTCATGCTGAAATCACCCAGCACAGCGGGTGTTCCATATGGCTGAAAATCAAGGTCTGATGTACTTCTTGTCAATGCCCACCAGCCGTACCTAGGTTGGCATTTCTCTGTTAACTCATGGTGAAAAAAATCTCCCCCACAGAGCAATCAGCCGGTGTCCTCTGAAGGCATGCAGCCTGCTCAAGAGTGGTGAGTTATGATCTGCCCGTGGAGCTATTGTTATTTGAGATTTTATTAATCATTTACTACATTTTATGAGGTTAGTCACCTGCATCGTCTCTGTGCTGACACAATAATTTACCACTACAAGGATGAAAAATAAAATAAAAGATCATTTACTGGCAGCTCACAATGCTCTTACCAGGTTACAAAGGCAGCTGGTGGAGAGAGATTTCTGCTGGGGAATCAAAATAAAACAAAAAAGGATGATGATGCAGAGCCAAAAGGGTATCATTGGCGATCAGTTTTATACTGAAGCATGTGATGATCAATTATTCAGAAACATGGCATTGAACTATCTCTCCCAATGGGTTTATAAACCTCTCACTAGCTTAGCTCCGGTAACAGTTATCCAGAGATATGTAATGGTATCACTGGAGGCCACAAGAGGACACTGATATTAGGCACATAATGTAGATAAGAAGGATGTTAGAAAGCACAGAAGTAGCTCATCTCCTGCTGTAAATGTCTATTACTCCATCAAGGTCAATGGTGTCTCCACCAGCTCTCACCACCTGTGGATTGGACCCACAAGCTGTCACACAGGGCTCAGAAAGGACAGAGCCTCACCAGACAGGGCCAGCCTGGGTGCAGTCCATGATGCTCCTTTTCAAGCCAGGAGCAACAAACGGGGCTAAGCTACAGACACACAGCAACCTTTCTCACAGCTCGGCTTCTCATAGCAGGACACTCGGGGAAACACGCGTGGGCAGGACGTGGACACAGCTGGCCGCGGTGGGCAAGCAGGGCGCTGCGCCGTGCACCCAGGGGAGTGGAGCTGGGAAGGAAGCTTGTGTCTCCTTAAAAGCATTTTTCAAAATAATTGATAAATTATTTATCAGCTATAAATGCCTAGGATAAATCTGTTGGTACATAGCAGCACAGTTAGTTTTGACAACCGAAAATTTACAGATGCTCGTAGACCACTGTTAAGGGTATTACTCACTTAGTCTCCTAATATAATAGTAATGAGAATAACAAACAATCCCTCCAACCTCTCCCTGTTCAGGAGGTTGCCTACTCCTGGCTCCCCACAATTTGCTCTAGCTTCTCCAGCAATGCATGGCGCTGAGCCCTGCCATTGCTTGCTGCTCTGGGTATCTCCCAGGCGATGGACAATTTATTCCCAGACTTACTCCCAGGGCTCCTCCTGTGAAGGGGCCAGAGCAGCTCGTCTGCTGGCTGTGCAGGAGATGCCTGTCCTGCCCGTGGGCGGGCAGTAAGGCTGTGTGTAGAAGAGACAGAAACGTGCTAAAACAGACAAGCAGCCCTTCCCCCACTTGAAGCACTGATCTAACAAATATGCAAAAGTCACGTATTTTGCAAGAGTAGAGCCTTCCCAGCAATAATTAGCTTCTAAACATTCCCCTGTCCTGTATAATAAATGAACAGCATAGTAAATGTTATGAGAATAATTCATTATTCATCACGAGTAACAAATGAAGGGAATAATTTACCATCCACTAATTTCTAAAAGGGTCCCACTTCTTATTTAATCACGTAGGGATGCTGAGTGACGAGGACGAGGTCTGTGTTCAGTCACACAGACCCCACGCCTGCTGCTGCTGCTGGGTGGGTGCTGTGGTCTTGGGGCCAGCACGCTGCTGCTGTTTGCCGGTGACACTGTGACACAACCTGTGCAGATATCATCTTTTGCACGCATAAGGATGGTGGTGCATCTCTGATGGGCTTTCCACCCCCACACTCTTTCCCGAGCCCATCTGTCTCCACGCAGGACTCTCACACCTGCAGCTCACATTCCTGAGCCCCGGCGAAGCCTTGGGAATGCTGCTGTGCTTCAACTGTGACAAACAGCCCCGAGGTGCCAAAATGGCAATCAAAGGCATGGTCACACAGGGAAAAAGGAAGAATTTTTTTTTTGCCTCATCAGCTTTGTGGCACACGCAAGATTTGCTCTACCTGTCTGGTTGGGCAGGGGGATGCAATTCTCCCACAACATTCAGCATCGGCAGCCCGAATCCAGCCCCACTCCCTGCCACTGCTATATTAAAGGATTTCCCCTCTTTACGAGGAACTCTCCTTTTCCTATTTCCCAATATCAGATATTTTTTCCTTGTCCACACCCAATCTGTTCAGGTGTTGCCCATGTCCTTCAAAGTGCAGGACCACTCCTCTGTGGGGTTTAACCCTTTGCCAAAGCCCCTCTTTTCCCGTTCTCCTGGGGATCTCAGAGCCCCCCTAGCCCCTTTCCTTGGGAGCTTAACACTGCTGCTGCGTGGGGGTAGCATTTGTGGACTCATTTCTGTGTTATCTCTGCATATTATTATTTGTTTATTGCTCTTCCTTCTCTTGTGTTGCCCCAGTGCTCCAGATGACAGACAGCACATAAATCACTGTAATGGAGCACAGCGACCAGAGATGAACGTATACAAATGGTGTGTGTCTATGTGTGTGCGCTGGCAGATAAGGAGCGTTGGTGGATTCTTTTGATGCCTTTCACAGCCAGTGGTCACATTGCAGAGAGGGTGCAAGGAAGTTGTTCTCCCAGCCCAGGCATCTCCTGCATCTCTGACCACTTAGGAGGACTGACAAAATACCCTTGAGAAATGGGTCTCCAAAAAAAATCCCTCTGTATGCCACGCTTGGCAGCTGCCCTGGGACACCAGCAACCCCTGCAGGATACTTTCACATGTGATTTGTTTAAAAAAAACCTAAATAAGCATCGGCAGTGGAGAGACCTGAATATAAAAACTAAAATTCTGCATTATGATTTTAGGAAGTTATTTTTTTTTCTAACCTTTCACCTATATTATTGCTCCTGGATGTGATTAAGCACCAAAACACAAAGGGTAGTTAAAGCATCTGCCTGTTGCACAGCAACTGCCCTCATGTGAATTGAGCTTGGTGATTATGTTTGATGTTTTCCAATGATTTCAGCTCCAAGTTTTGCTAAACTTGCATTTTTTGAGGCTATTTCTGAGTAAAGGCTTCCATAGGATAATCAAGATAATGCCGGCAAACTGACTTATGACCTCCAATATCTCAAAATATTCACAGACCTGCTGACTAACCGGGTATATTCTGGCTCTGTGGACTTCCCATCCCTGAATGGAGTGATTAGTGACCAAGAGAAGATTTATATTTAAATCAGTGTGAGCTAATGGATCTCTGGTGTGTGCCGACAGTGGCCTCAGAAGAATTCACCACAGTGCTGTGCTGAGGAGCGTTTGACACCCCACTGGCTGCCAGTCTCCATAAAACCTCCCCACCACAGCAAGGTCTGGACTTCTCTCACCCACCCAGCTCCCAGGAGCAGGAACACCAAAATCACGCAACATCTACAGGCTAATAACATATAACTAGGGAGCTAAGGAGATCAGACTCCCAGAAAAAGTCTAGAAGATGCTTTCTGAAGACAAGTGAGACAAGAAGAGCCACACCAAGCATTGCAGCTACCCACCAGCCTTTCCGGCTGCTCTTTTGCTCGGGGCAGCACAGAGGGATATTTCAGTCTCATCATTTCTACCTGTACCTTCTGGCTCCGGAGGACTGCCAGGTTTTCATGCACATGAATGATTTTATGGCTAGATCCCACACAACCTACCTACAAGAAGCCTGCAAAGAGCTTCCTTAGATACCTGAAGAAACCTGCAGTTCAACAGGGTCCCTAAGATGACCCATAAAATGGTGCATTTCTCATGAAGCCCTGATTTAGATGGGCTGCTTTAACAAGAATTAAAGCACTAATCTGAACACATACACGGTGGTATGAGCCATGGTTTGACCCTCCATGTATATGCTCTTCAGAAACAGCGAGATGACCCACCTAATCCTGGCTCATAGCGTTGACCTGCAGAGTGGGATGTTGGTGCAGGTTAAAAGAAAGTTTACTAAAATTATGACCCTTTTTATTGGCATTGTACCATCTTCAGGCTTTATTGGTCAAGCTTTGAAGTCTAACCAGCTCCCTTGCAAGGAATTCATATTTGGCACGCTCGCATGAGACATAATGTAGTAACAGAGGTAGCTCTATATGTATGGTAATTTTTAGAGCTGAGTGACATTTTTCAAATGGATAAGTTCACTCAAAAATGCAGGAACCAACGGTATTTGTGAAAAAAATTAGAAAAGTGTGCAAATGTTTCATTTTGACATGTCAAAAGAAGCGGTTTGGAGATAGAGAGACATTTTGCTTTAACATCATCAAAACAAAATATTTTGACTTTTTGTTTTGAAACAAGCTTTGTTGTTTAAAAACTGACCTAAATCTTAGGAAAGGATTTTTTCCAGCATTATGTAGTAAAAAAAAAAAGAACATCTCTTTTCCACTTGAGAAAAATGCTTGGTTTTACTCATTTTCCCCTTGTTTTTGGATGTGACAACCAAACTGAAAAATCCATATTCATCTACCTCTCTCACGTTAACACTCATGCTGCATCTCCAGCTGCTAAAAGAAAACAACACCTGCATCCAGCAATGCATTGCTGCTGCTACTCAACATCCCTGCTTTCACTGTGCAAAATGGGGCTGCTAAGATGGAGTTTTGTCTGTGCACAAAAGTGCGATGGCATCCTGGGTACATGCGACCACAGGGACTCAGTGGCCCTAGCATGGGACATGGACACACCTGCCCTCCCCATAGTCACGACTGCCTTTGGCCCTGCTGCACCTGGGCTTGCCCCCTGCCAGGCGCTCTGCCCTTATCAGGGCTTTATTTCACCGAGCAGGTTAATGAATAACTCTGTGTTTCACCAGCAAAATGAACCCTCGCCAGCGTCTTATCTCCCGATCACGCGCAGTGAGAGAGCAGAAGAACAAAGACGGATTTGTCGTGTCCTCTGTTACTCACCGCCTGAAATGGCTGATAGGGCTCAGCAATGCAGCCGCACCGCTTTTTAATGGCTGAATTATCTGCTTTCTGCTTCCCTTCCCACCCGTGAGTTTCGATTCCAAAAATAGCTTTAATCAAACAGTCGCTGCGGAGCTGGCTCTGTTTATGGCCAGCTTGGTTTCTGCTCCAGCTCTGGTGCTCTCAGACAACTGGTTTGCTGGTGTTTCAGCTCACTGTTCTCCCCAGGGCACTCGCTGCAGAGCAGGGACTCTCTGGAACCATTGGGCACTCTCTTGCATCCAGGACACTGTGGACAGTGAGTCCCGGTGCCCCGCACTGTGGAATCAAAGGACCATGTGGACATCTCACGGTGGGGATGTTCTTCAGATGCTGCAACTCCCTGAGGTGCTCAAAGCCACCCAAGCCCTTGGGGTGTCCTCACATGCTGTGAAATCTGTTCACTAACAGCAGATGAGTTTGGGTGTTTAATATGCCCACAGACATACCCATTCAAAGGCTGTGAGCTGCCTGCTACACTCACACCCCTACTACTGTGGTATCTGAGCGTCAATGGAAAAACCTCCTGTTGGATGCAGCAGAGCAGGATTTGAGCCCAGGCTTCACCAGCAGGTATTGACACATCCAGTCTTCAATCCCACTGCTTGCTGAGCCTTGGCCTCCTCATCTCATTTGAATAAAAGCCCTTCTGCCCAGGGTCTATCGAGCCATGACAGCATTTTCATTTCTGATGGGGAAACGGCTGGACCCTGTCGCTACAGAAGCACATCCAGTACTTTTTCCCTTCCTCTCTGCATCCCTTTGGGAGTTTGCTGCAAGATTCAGGATTGTGAGGAATTCCTAATAAACAGCAACTTCCTATAGGGTGTTCTTGTGCCCTTTATGACACAAGAGCCCTCAGCCATCTATTTCTAGGCTCTGCAGGAGAAAAGGGATGCTTTAGTTACACCGGTGAGCAGGAAATCGAAATGCATTTCAGCGCCCTGCCCAGCACTGTGGTTAGCAACTTCTGGTTCATTCACAGTGCATCGCTAGTGCCATTTGCTGCTATTTCAGTTTATTCCCTTTTCATCCTCTCTGTTTACTCTAAAAACCCGGGGCGCAGATTGACGCTCGGTGGCTGGGATGGAGCAATGACATATCTGCAGCGCAGGGCTCGGTGGCCAGCTGCCATGACTCAGAGCACGCATAGCTGCTTTAAAATAATCTTTCTCCAGGACATCACAATTCAAAAGTCATTTCCAGTTCTATTATTATTCCCAGCCTAGGGCAATTGTACTGTGGTCTCTAGTGCAGCCAGCTCTGCTAGTCACTCCTGTTAAATATACTGAATTTTTATTCTGGTTTAGGGTTGACAAAAACTAAATTTGTGTGGCCAAATGTATAGGCAGCGATTTAATTCCCGTGAGGCCCTGTCTGCGTTACTGAATCCCAGTCTTTTTCATGTGAAATAAAAATATACCAGTCCTAGGGGTCTGAGTTTGGGTTTTCCGCTGTGGACACAGCAGTGAGGAATGAGTATCATGCAGGTTCCAGCAAGGGAAAGGGAAACAGAAGCAGAAGATACGCACACAGCAGTGTCGCTGCTTCTCGTAGCAAGTTGGGATGGGTTTGGAGAATGACATGCACTGGATAAGTACCCCAGATTTTCAGAACTTTCCAAACCACGCTGGAATGTCCTCTCAGCAGTAGATTTGTGAACGTGTACTAAAAGTTCTCCAAAGGTATTATCTGTCCTTATTATTTGTTTTCCACGGCGGGGGGATGCTAACTAAGAGTGGGATGTTTTTGATTTGATTTGTGGGATTTTTCACTTTCCCCTTCCCACATCAGTCTCAAGATCATCCACTGTAGATTATCCATCAGTTTAAAAAAGGAGGCTGAAAACATCAAACAACTCACTCTCTCCCAATACTCCCGGTGCCAATCCATGATGCTGAGTCACTGACCCTGGTCTGGGTGTGCTGCGATGGGGTGAGCCCAGTGGGGCTGCGACAGGATGGGAGAGCAGGTGAGTGGGAGCAGGGTTTAGCCCATGGCATGGCCAAACCACCCTTCCAGCGCTATGTAGAGGAGGAAAACCTGGAAAAGTTGCTTTTAACACTTTAACAACAGGCAGAAAACCACCTGCCATCACACCCTGGATATGACAGTGCTGATGTGTTTATTAAGGCTACATTAATAATTATGATCAATAGTAGTAATGAGCAATAATAATTAATAACACAATCATCATGACATTAAAAATTATGATTATTTTTTCTGAACTTTTTAGATTTTTATAAAGAATTTCAGTGCTAAGCCTCCTATTAGGCAAATCTGCATTCACATTTAGTGTTATAATAACAAGTAGAAGTAGGCATTGCCAGTAACCTGGTTCTGCATTATCTCCCTTAAACATGAAGGTATGTATCATCACATATGGATCTATATGTATATAACCAATCATTTAAAATAACTTCAATGCCCTGCGGTGGCATTTAATAAGTAAAAGATAGTTAGGTAAAAAATATTATTGACTAGTTTTAAATGTGACTCTTTTACTGGCTTTTTGTTAAGAAGAATAAAGCACATGAGGTTCCTAGGAGAATTATGGCTCTGGAGGGAGTGAGCTATCTGAAATGTGAGTTTTCTGCCTTATCAGACCTCTTTTAAATGGCTTTTCTTCAAAATTACAAAGAGTTTTGGAATTTCCCCTCCAAATTCTCTGTCTGCACTTTTGGCACTTGCTATACCTATGCGGTTTCATCCCAGAAGGGTGCTGCAGACAAGTGTTGAATCTGCACAAATGTTTCCCAATCAAAACAGTCAAAGTGCTACTCTTTTTCCCTGGTTCTCTGATGTTTAGCAATAAACATTGGCAGTGCTTATTTAGGGCGTTTTGGAGCTTTTCTGAGCATGTCAGCAGCATACTCTCTCCCGAACTGCCAGAGCTTGCAATTTTGTTTTGTGACCAAAAAGTGCAGGCTTGGAAACACTACTGAAAAAAAGAGGAAAAAGAGGACACTGAAGCCCTGCATGGAACAACTGCAGCAGCTGTATATTTAAGCCACCGCACCCCAGAGGTCCCTGGGGACAGCTGGGACAGAGCTGCCCCATGGCCCATTGACAGCCCATACCGGTGCTGGATATGGCGCAGCATCACCCTGATCTCAGCCAGCAGACCAGTGCTGTTTGACATGTGCCCTCAACTCTCTCCCTGTTTCTGTTTCCAGTTTTCCCAAATCTCCAGCCGCTTCCTCACACATTTTATTGTCTCCTACTTCCCTCACTGGAAGATATTTTTTCCACACTCTGCCTAATCCTGTGTGTAAAAACTCCTTAATCTTCTTGCTCTTTGATGGCATGTTTTGCTCTCACCCAGTGAACAAATTCTAATATCTAAATTTCCAAAATTATTTTGTTTAATCATTCTCTCCCTCTTATCTTGCTTCTCTTGACTCCCTTTTTATATGCCTTGATTTTCTACTTTAAGATGTATTGCAACATACAAATTGTTTCTATTTGTATCTGCATGTGAAGTCACTTGTGAGGTGTCTTGGGAAAATTCACTTTAAAAACATAATATGAAAATAAACAACATCAGGGAAAGCTAAGCTGGCTTGTTGTCAATACATTTTCCACTTCAGGAGGTTTTCTGTTTTGGTTTGGGTTTTTTTCTTTTTTCTTTCTTTCTTATCTGTGCATCATTTACGTTATTGCCTTTTTCTGGGAATCACTCCAATGGCAGGACTAAAGGGTCATAATTTGATGGAATACAAATGATGGTGATGCTGGAAAAAATGTGCACACACTGTTCCTTTCAGTTACTGCTACTGAGATAGCAGGATGCTGGAGAAAATGGATGACCTACTTTTATCCTCTGCATTAGAGATACGTTTTACAAGATGGTAAGACTGGTTTGAAAATATCTGCAAAATCCCAAGTCTGTTCTCGGTTGTACCAGTATCAACCCCGTGACTTCCGTTTATACTGGTGTAAGTAAAATTGGAATTACGAAGTAAAGATAAGTGAAAAAGTACAAATATTTTTGTGTCTGCAGCGTAGCTCCACCCTGCTATTCTTGGGAAACTTCACTTCCAACTCTGCTATAAAACACCATTCAATCACCCTCAACTGCTTTTAATTATATTAGCGGTGTTATTGTAGCTGTTATCGTCTAAGGATATGACTGAAGCAGTGTTTATACAGAGAAATAATATCATTTCTTGGACCAGCTGATACACTGACAAGCTTTTTGGCATACGAGCCTGAAAAATGGTTTGTGTGCCTGAAAACATATCTGCTTTTTTTCCTGAACAGTTTGTTCTAATAAAAGGTATTACCTCTCCCCGTAGACTTAATCTCATTTAATTATACTAGCATTGAAAATAGGTGAAGCAAATTGCATAAGATAATTTGTTTTGTCCCCAAACCATGCTACTAGCTCCAACTGGGGCCTTCTGTTTCCAAACTGCTTGAAAACAGCTGGAACATCAGATTGCAATTATTACCATATACGTATTAACTCATTTTAATGAAAAATATCAGAAAAAGCATAAAGCATCAGGCTTTGGGTTTTGAAACAATCTTTGCCTTTCAGAGACAGGGCTGAGGCTCACAGGAGTTGTGTCTACTTGTACTTGTGCCGGGGCTGCCCTTGCTTGAGGCGTGCAAAGTGACCACTGTTGGTGCCAGCGTTTGGTCGGGATGGGTCTCGGGTCTGATCCAGTGTGGCAGCTTCTGTAGCTTTACCTTGCTGTATAATTATTTTCATACTGACCCATTTATCTGTCTGGAAGACACCCAAAGCAGAAGCCCCAAAACACTTGAACTCATTGTATTTCAGCTCAACACAAGCTAGAAGCATCCAAAATCTTTAGCCAAAATAATTTCTTACGAGGTTTCCAGCCAAATTTGCAGACTCAAGAGAGCCCATGAATCACAGATGAGCAGCTAGCCATTTGCTGCAAAACTTTGCTTCTAGTTACAAATGGGCAAACCTAATATAAGGAGTCATTAATTGGTCAAAAATAACGGTGAGAATTCAATTTAATGAGATCAATTCTTAGATTCTTAGATACAATGATGAGAAATAAAAGTATTCAGTGCACGGGTAAAATGTAAGCTGCTTTGCTAGCAGAATGAAAACAACTTTTATTGCTTCCCTGTACCCTGACTACCCAGTGTTTAACTTCACGTTTGACTTTAAACATTACCGAATGGCTTTGTTTTGGTCACGTGAACGGTGACCTCCTCTTAACATTTATTCCTCAGGAGTAAGGATTTTATTTTAATGCTGAATTTGCAGACTGAAAGGATTAATCTTTTGTATGCCTTCTTCCTTGGAGACTTTTTTTTTAGAAGGAATGTATTTGTTTCAGAGCTTTCTGATTACATCTTTTGGTATAAGTGCTGGCTCCTTCTCCCCCCTTCCTCCCAACTTGTTTACTCAGGGAATAAAAACTTGACCTTGACTTTAAGGTCTTTGGTGTTTCAGACTGTACAGTCAGCAGAGAGTAAAGGCAAAAATCAATGTGAACCGTATTAGACAAGTAGAAGAGTAATACATAAGTGCTGGGAAGTCATCCTGGAAATGGAAACAAGTGAGGTAATTCTTAAAGGAGAGCACATCCCTCTGATGCATCTCTTGTGCTTAAAATCCCACATCCCACCTCCTCCTTTCTGCACCCTTTTCTTTCCCAGCTGTCTAACACATCCTTGGGGCCATAAGAAGATGGGGATGCAGCACAGCCCTCTCGAGGTACCTGCATCAGCCATGTGGGAGCTGAAGGCAGGGGACAAAGCCACGGCCCATCTTCGCCTCCCAACAGCTCTGCCTCTGCATCTGTGACTATGGATATTACCAGGGTCTGTTAGCATCTCTAATAAAAAAATATGTCAAAAGAATCAACAAGGCAGGCACGAAAGGACAGCAGACAAGAGACATGACACTGTTAATGAGGATGTCAGTGATGGAAAAGATTGCATTTGTCACCAGTGGACTCACAAGTACCCTGTCTGTACTGTGTTTCAGGAGAAACTCTGCCGTTTCCTTGCCATTTCTCAATTTATGGAGTGAAATCCTAGCTGAGCTGCCTCGGCATACTGTTGGGACATCGAGGTCAGGGAGGCAAAGTCAGACTTCATCTACCAGACGTGCCTTTCCAGGAAGCCGTACGGATCATTGTCATTTAAATGCAAATCATGCTTGGTTCAATATATTTAAATACCAGTGAAATGTCTTCAGCAATAATAGCAGACTCTTAATACATATGTGTATGAAATTCTTAATTAATTAGGTGGTGTTAGAGTACCAGTTGTGTTCTCAAAACAGCTCAAAAGTACTCTTTTAAAGGGAATTAATATTTAATAGGAAAAAAATGCCATAGCTTCCCAAAATCTTAATTAGATGCATATACCTTTATGGCTTTTACAAGCGTTTTACTCATAATTTAGTCTGCCAAAAAATTGCATCATTGGTGTTTTCTGCAATAGCAGGGGTGCCCTGGGAAGTGCACCATCCACCCAGCTTTTCTTCAGAGCCCAATTCCCCTTATTAAACAAGGAATTGCTGGAAGACTTTAGGAAAAATGTCTTTATTTCCCTGAAAACAACCTGCTGGAGGAAGGACAAGGGGGATGAAGGTGGTGTAGCACCAGGCAAGGAGCAGACGTAACCTCTGAGGGCTGGGTACCTCTGTAGGTGGGGGGGCCTGTTCCATCCCCCAGCCCACTGCAGGCAGAGGGTCCATGTGAGCTGCAGGCTCCCCTGATGGGAACCCAGTGCCACATTTACATATTCACAGGATTAGCAGGTTAACATTCCCACAGCTCAAACATTTGGGGTCACCTCCCAGATACTGCAAATGATGGTCCTGACCAGGGAACGGCCCCGTGTGTAGAACCTGAGAGATTAATACTCGCACATGAAAACAGCTGACTTGTACCAGCAGAAATGGCCATTCCTCATATAAATTGGACCCCCATACATACATCCTTATTTGCAAATAATCCATAGGTGTCATCAAATAATTTCAATTTTCCTTCTTACACAATGGAAAATGAAGCAGAGGACAGCTGAAGGTGAACTTCGAGCTGAAGCCCTCTAAAAAACCATTCTGTTGTGAAAAACATTGTTTAGGGCAACTTGAGAAGCCAGCTGGTAAAATTCATTCCCTTTTCCAGGACCAAAGAATTTATAGACCCTATCTTCAACACAAATAATCTCTATTAGCTTCTGCTTTTAAAATTGGGTTTCACTAACCTTTATTTATCATGCTTTCTCAGGACCATGCAAATTAGACAAAAATAGCATAGCAGTCTCTTTCCTGTTTAAGCACAGGAAGCAAGTATGTACAACGTCTAGCATGAAGAGTTTCAGCCATGGTTTTATTTCTGTAACTGTTTCAGAGACTCAGATGTTATTGCTTAAAGCCACCCTCTACACCAGCAGGGCTTCTTCAGTACTGCTGTGTTATAAATAACACTAATAGCAGTAATAACAGCGAGTAGTTCTTAAGTTATCTCATATCTTTCTTCAATTTTGTTCTTGCGATGCCATGTCAGGACATTTTGTCTGAGCTGATGGGAAGAAGGGGTATTGATTTTCTCAAGATTGCTGGCTTTTTCTCATCCTATTTAGTGCCAAGGGCTGGTATAAATTGCGTCGGGAGCACAGCACAGTGCAGGCACGGCCAGGCTGCCCCGCGCCGGGGTGGGGGCTGCAGCAACGCCTGCTTGCTCAGACGGTTCACAGCAGGGACCTTGTTTGAAATCTCAGTGTATTTTCAGTTGATCTATGTGAGGGATAAAAGTAGGGCATTGGCACTCAGCAGAACCATACAGACAGGTTTTGCATACAGAGCAAAACTGGAGAATGTGGTGGGGGTTGGGTTTTTCCTACTTTTTCTTTCATTCTGCTGACTTTGCACAAAAGTTGAACATCAGGTTTTACCCACTGAACTTACATCAGTTTGTACAATAGATGTGCAAGAGAAAAACCAGCCTGTTCAGAGCCAAAAAGGAACGAGCAGTCCTGCATCGGACAGGTCTGCGTCGTTGCCAGTGTTGGCAGGACCAATGGCCCCATCAGGGGAGAGGAAGAGAGCCGGGATGGGAAGTGGTTTCAGCAGCTCCCTCAAGATATCCTTTTAGTGTTCAGGGCTGGGAAACTGAGCAGGGAAATCGGCATTGCTCGAAGCACTTCTCTCTAGCCTTATTCTGTGGTTTGGAAAGCTATTTGAATGGAAAATGAAGAGTTTGAAGACTCAGAGAAGGAAAATGAGACCAATACAAGAGGAGAAGAAATTAAAGGAGTGGAGTCTGGGCTTGAAAAACTCTTCAGTATCAGCATTTCTCCTCACCAAAAGGAAGCATTTTATTTTCCCTGGAAGGAGACAAAATGAACAGCAGGAATGATTGTTGTGGCAAGAACACCTGGAGATGTGCTAGCTGCAGCGAGAGCTTGCTGGCAGGGATAGCAATGGCATAATTTGCAGCAACATCTGCAGTTGACCCAGCAACCATCTTTCCTCATTAATTAGCAGAAGCAGTAGGTTTGCCAGACAGTCCCGTTGGCTTTTGCCTTATTACTGTACCCCTTAGCTAATGAGCCATCCTCTTCCCTTCCTGCTGAGTGAGGTATATCCAGTCTGACCACAGAATGGGCACGGAAATCCAGTGTGCATCAAAGGGCGTGACAGGGCTCACCATCATTTTGTGTATATACCCCATGGGTCATATTTGCTACAACCACATGATTCAACAGCGGTGGGCTGTAGGCATACGGAGATAATAGCAGAGGTTCATCAGTGATTCTCCTGTTTCTCCCTGTGCGTCTAATTTTGTGCTGTAAGGCATGCAACCATGTATGTATGATTCTGGCTTTTACTCTCTGAAATTACTTTGGACTATTCATAACTCTGCCTCGGTCCTCCACGCTGACAAGCACGCCCTTTCACCTTGCCTCATTTTCTCCGCCTAAAAATAAGAACCATGACACTGTCCTTCACGAGTGATTTGGTTTCCACCAGTGAGACAATATCATAACCCAGCTCTGCTTAACCCCCATTTCCACAATACAGGCCAGCTACTCAAGACAGCAACACGCGGATCAGTACACAGCGACCCCCGGGCGCCTTTGCCTGGCCATTACTTGCCATCTCCACTGAGCACCATCCTGGTGGTGAATACTGCAGCAATGGAGAAATTAATACAAGGCAGAGGAAGGGGGCCACCTTTAGCAACTCTCTGGCAAGCTCAGCTTTCTTTTCCAGGGTTGCATTTATGATCAATGTCAAGTTCTGGACATGGCTGAGGGGCTGCAGGCTATGACCTGGGAAGCTCTAGATCTTGGTGCAAGAGAGCTTCTACCAAGCCGTGGCTGCCTAGCCCTGCCGGTTGTGCAGGCAGGATCCCGGTTGCCTGCATACAGTGCAAAGCCTCAGGCAGACTTGCTCAAGTCATTTCATGCACGGTTTAATTCTCTCTGTAATGGGGAGGGGGATTTTTTCCAAGAAAACCTGATCCAAAATTATCAAGGTGGCTTAATAACACAAGGCAAACGGCAGTGCTATGGCCCTGCTAGACAATAGCAAAACACATTCGGATACGCAGCTCAGACCTTGCTGCATTACACATGTAATTAGGTTGTTTCCATGGTAATGATCTAATTATGGTCTTCTTGGCTTTGTGTAATCACATTTGCTGCATTTTGGCAGAGCTGTTTTCCTTATTTTTGAACTGCAACACTTGGCAAGATGTTCTTTCTAAAGCTGAATAATAATTTTGCCTGATGGAACCCAACAAGCCTGTGAGGTTTTATTTAAAGCAGGGTTGAAGATACAAGACAAGACAAAACTATATAAATATATAGCATACATATAAGATATAGATGTATATATAAAGACGGATTTTTACCCTTGTAATTTCTATTCCTCTTTCCTTCCTACCATTTTTTTTTTTTTGCAAGTGCTTGAAATAATGAATTTTAGCAGTGGCTCCCATGTCGGAGGGGAAACTCCAGAGACCTTTCTTCTGTTTCTGGGATTAGTGATGGGCTGACCTTGGGGCATGAGATTTCACCTCTCCCTACCTTATTTTCTCTGTCTGAGGATAATTATACCAACTTCAGAAGTGATGTATATGCAAAATGTGTATTATTTTTACCAAGCTATTTCAGTTCCTGGTAAGCATGATACCTTAGAGACAGCTGGTAAAATCCTGGCCCCGCAGAAGACCAAGAGCAAAACTACTATTGATTTCCATAGTGCCACAATTTCCCATGTGGCTGTTGAAACACCTTAGAAAAAATCCAATTCAAAAAGCCCAATCTAGCAGCCTTGACCTGTATGAATTCTCCACCCTGCTGTCCCAGAGCTGAAGGAACAAGGTGCTGTTAGGCTTTGGTGACAAGTGTGGTATCTCCTTAGCCACCGTGGCACTGCGGGGAATCTGGCCATGGGATTTGTTGTTCACAAGTAGGATCAAGCCCACCCCTCCCTACAGCTCAGCTTATTCCTCTGTGTTATAAGGCAGTTTTAGGAAGGTGCAGAGTTCAAGGCTGTGCTAGAACCAAGGCTCGTAGGGATTTATCGTGGTCCGTGCTCTGCTGTGCGGGAGAGGCGCTTATTACAGCCCATAACCTCTCCTGAGGCAACTCTTTCCTTGAAGTCAGCTGCAAGAGCTGGCTGTTAGTTATCACTTATAAAGATTTTTAAAGCTTTCTTGCAAAACAAAAGATATATTTCTAGCTTGAGCAATAAGGGATCTGGGGAAAAATAGGAGATGAAAGGTCAAGCAAGAAGAGCTTGTGAAATCACACTGGAGCGGAACTGCAGGCTGCAGTCAGCCAGGAGCCTGTATTGCAATTGACAAGGCTATTCATGGAAAGGGTTTTGATCAGAGTTGCCATGACAATAGGAAACACCTAAAAAAGATCTATGAAATGTTATGTCGGCATCAAGCCAAGAAGTTGAGCCAAATCCTACACTCTGGTTATTCCTATGAGTCAGTACCTTTCATAGTAGTATTGCTAAAGGAAGGATTTGGTCCTCTGACTTTGAAGATTTGGGAAAATAGGTATGAAATGCAAATTATGATAGAAAAGATTCATGCTGTAAAGAATTTGCTGCAGAAGCATGTTGGAAATCTTGCAAATATTGTTTACAGCTCTTGCTTAGTGTACTGAGTACACACACAAAACAACAGAGTCCTCTGATTTTGATGGACAGGTGGGTATGGCTGCTTTCTGAATAAATGCCATATAACACCCACTCTGCACATCCTCTAGGGTCTAGGGACTGAAATTTCCATTGCTGAACCTTTACAGAGAGATTTCAAATCCAAAATGAGTGGCACGGAATTTCAAGGACCCAGCAAAAAATAATTCACTTTTGAAAGCAGTGTTTTCTCAAGATATCAGAGGTGAGAAGAAAACCTGGTGTTGCCATTTTTTGGAATGAATAATGATGTGAGGGTGGCTTTTTTTGTTTTTTTTTTTTCATTTGATGCATCTCTGAGTACAGGATCCCCAGAGCTTAAAGCAAGGACCAGAGACTGTGTCCTCTGCTAGGTTTGGTTTTTTTGGTTTTGTTTGTTTTTTGTTTTTTTTTTTTAGAACTGACCATGCTGTTAGCCCAGAGAAAGTAAGTTATGCCACTGAGCCATATGCTTTCATGTTATATTCTGCAGAGTATAAAACTAACTGTGATTAGCTATTGCCACTTCAGTTTTAGCAGATTGACACCTCTCAAATGCCAAGATATACCCAAATAAGCCCACAACAAATGCTCATGAATTGGACAGGCAACTGCACAGCAGTCATGGTGAAAGTCAAAAAACAGCAGCGGAGTGGGGTGACATTTCAGGTCTGCTCTGCTGCTGCTCCTAGTGAAGTGACTGCCTTTTCTGAGCGCCTTTCAGCAGGTCACAGCTAATCGACTTTGACATCTCTCCTGCAGAGCAGGTAGGTATGAAACGAGTACCCTGCTGGAACATCGTTCTCCATTGATATACAGCCACCTCCTGGATGGGATGATACAGCAGCTCGTAAACAGGGCATTGTCTTAGCAAGACATTCAGTGCCTCAGGTAGGTACCCTTCCCTTTCCTCCTCCCCTGGCTTTTCAGGATGCCAGAAGGAGGAAGAGGAGGGTGGCAGTCAGACAGAGGTTGGTGGTCCCAAGGTTGAGAGAAGAGCGTAAGCACCGGGGCAGGTGGGGACCAAGCTGCAGCCACCCTGCTTTCTCAAGGCTGAAGCATCCCAGAAACATTGTACCACACCAGGCCCTTACTGGAAGCTCTACAGAAAAGCCTCCAGCTGAGGGGCAGTCCTGCTCTTCCAGCAGGTGCCTGGGGGCAAGGGGTGAGCTGCCTGAAGGGCTGGGTCCTCTCTGTATCTTGTCCGTACAGTACAGCCGTGTGCTAGGGATACACAACACAGCCATTGGGGTACCATCTCCTGCTTCTCTTCCTGTCTCCTCCCTCTCAGCAGCAGAAGGGACAGGCTTGTCTCCAAGAGAATAACGGTATGTTAATGAGAACCCTATTAACTGAAACTGCTGGTTCTTGTACTTTGGCTCTGGTTACGGTGTTGGAGAACATGGAACAGCATATTTTACTGTGCGGTTTGCATAGATGCCCCTGCTGCTCAAAGCCTCGCGTGTGAACCGCATTAATCACCATCTCTTGCCTTCAAGGTGTTGCACAGCTGTAGGACTAAAATCAGAGCTGAGGAGCCTGTCCTTCTTTCCACAACTCTGCGAATGTCATTAATGCCACCAACAGTTTTAAGCGTGCCTGCAGAAGAAACCAGACCCCTCAATTTATTCTGTCCTTGTTTCCTTCTTTCATAACCCATATATTTGCATAATACAGAGCAGCAATGCCAAGTGCTGGGTACCTCCGTTCCTGCTGCACAGGCTCCATATGCTGCCTATCTGTGTCAATCCCAGGGAGCTCTGCAGTTGCAGGAGGACAATTTTCAAACTATATGCATGTAAATTAGAGCTGACACTCCACAGCTTTAATTCATAGACTGAACCTGATCCTTGCTCACACCTTACCCATCGGATAACATTAACACCACAATTAATACAGCCAGATAATTGCAACTAGTAGGAAAGCTAAGTGTATGCTTCCATTTTTTTTTCATCAAAAAAAGTCCTAGTGATATGTTCCTGCCAAGGCTTACATAATTCTCCTTTATTACACTGGGAGCTCACACAAGCCTAATACTGCATAATACTTTTTACATGAACACTCTCAAACAGAAATTCCCTCTCATCTAAATCTAGCTCGTCTATCTTGGTGTGAATCTCTAATTCTGCATGTGTAGGGGGAAACTGTCCCTGTTTCCCTTTTGATCTACTGCCAAATCCACTGACGTCAACAGCCAGAATGAGAATGATTGAGAAAAATGAGAATGGTCCATGAAACTTCAGAGATTGTACCTTTGGGTTTCACTAGCTAAAGCTGGTTGATATATTTTCTCGCTTTCTCCTAGTCACCCCAGATCTTGTTTCTCAAACATCTGTTGTCCTTTTGCTCTTTACATATTTGCTTTGCTAATGATTGAGAGAAGCTCATCCTTTGCAGACATTGCCTTAGGAAGAGATACTAGCAAGCAGGAAGCCACTTCACACCACCTTGGGAAGCACAAGTCAACATAGAGACATCCTGATTTTCTGTGTCAGGTGGAGCACCAAGAAGGACACTATTTCTGACCACAAAACATTGACTCCCAAGCCAAAAGGATATGGGACCGCTCAATGCATGATGTCAAGTGAAACATGTGCATTTTTTCCCATTTTCACTCTAAATTACATAGAATCAACAAGGTCTACAAGGCATGGGTCAGGGTACCTTGGTCAGGACCTAAGCAACAGCTCAGTGATAAAAAAATCTCACCTCTGGGCACTGGAGCAACATGAGTAGGTGAACCCTCTTCTTCTGAAGTGTAACGTCAGGCTCTGACTTCTAGGACATCTGGAGTTAAACAGCAGTAGTAACCCTGCGGTGGCAAAGAAGCAAAATGACTGTAATAATTATTTGCACTGCTATAAACTCCCTGGTATGAGAAACCTCACATCTGTGCACACAGTTGTGAAGAAGGCATCATGAATTACAGAATCACAGAATGGTTTGAGTTGCAGGAGACCTTAAAGCTCATCTAGTTCCAACCCCCTTCCACGCGCAGGGAACACGGGCACACATATACACACATACAGAGCATATGTACACACAGAGACATCAATAGCTTGCATAAGGTGCACGTGGCATAATTCATGACTTTTCTTGAAGGCTGTCACAAATCTGAGATGTATTGGGTTAGAAGAGTACTGGGGTAGTCTTTTAATTAGTCCACAGCTCAGCTGTGTTGTAAAATTCACTCTCTGACATTGCATCCAAAATTTATAACCTTTTAAATCAAAGGAACATCTCAGACTGAGGTTTTGCTAATCGGAGGTGTTAATGATAAAAGCACAAGCCTGAAAAAGGGACGTGTTAGACAATTATTCACAACATTCAGAACTGTTTCTCAGGCCAATGTGCTACCCTATAAAAATTAATCTGGAAAATACGTGGGGATCCCAACTGTCTCACTCATATCTCTATATTATCTGCTTGGTGCCGCCAGACGTGGTGTGATGGGAAAGCTGCACTTTGCCCATCTGTGGTGAATGCTTCCTAGGACTGCTTGTTGAATGAGCAGGGTATGGATGCTATAGGGCCTTCAGATCAAGCACATCCATACTGGAGAGGAACATATTCTGGTGAACACACCCAGGGCTCAGCAGCTCTAGTGAGCCCTGGACTTAGATCCTAGGAGGACAGGTATGCTACTGGCTTGAGAGGATTTGGAGTGGTGTAGTAGATGACTGTGGCTCTTGGCCACTGGACATTTTGCTTCAATGAGACCCACACTACTGTCTCTTGGCTTCTTGGCAGCTGCTGCCAGATGTGACCTATGTTTTGCTAGTAGAGGAAGGAGAAAGACATTATCTCCAAAGCTGGTTTGAAGAAATACTGACCGCTTTCTGTAGAAACAACTGTTCTCTGCAAAACTTAATGTTGTGCGGTTGTTCTTTACTGCAGGGCTGTTGTACTGTACTGCTTTTTCATACATCAAAATGCTACTGAAATTGGTAGCAAAAGCACAGCCAGACAATATCATGTCACTGTCAAGAGCACAGGCCATCATGGGGGTGGTGTAGCAAGTGTCAGTGCTACCTGAAAAGTAATTTATGCAAAAAGAGAGCCATATGTGATTAACTGCAGGCAGCTGTTGGAAAATATTTACAAAAATTTAACTTTCCTTCATCCCCAAAATCAATTTGTTTTCAGTTATTTTTAAAAGTTTCTTTTCAGTTTTGTCCAATTACAGGCTCTCTTGCAATGAGCTTTCCTTTCAAGCCACATGGTTCTTTCATATTGAAATTTTTCATTTGGAAAATATCTAAAGGCGCATTTTAATCAACGAAAACCCTTTTCCTTCAAAAATATTGAAAAATATTGCTTAAACTAACCACTGAATGTTTCAATGTCTGCTATTCAGTGATTTCTAAGCACAACTTCTGCAAGAGTCTTAACTACCCTACAGCAAATTAACCTGGAAAATCTTTTTGCTGTTTAGGGTAGGGCACAGGATAAGGGTCCAAAGAGAAAGGAATGAACATACGAGACAGAGTTTTGACACCAGGTATACTCTTTCTGGTATTACGTCTCTATCAGTACTGTAAATAGTAGAGTTTTCCAAATTGGATAGACCCCAAATAGTTTACAGGGTCTAAGTGGCTAGTACGTTTGGTTTGTTCCTTTGCGTTTTAATGAGACCCAGATGGAAAGGCTACTCCCCACCGTGTTGAGGGATTTGAGGCGACTGCACTGCACATTGTGGCCATCATGGGCAAATACAGCTTTGTTAGCAAAAAGTAGCGAAACTGCCCTGGTACATTTGGTGATGGCTTTTCTGTGTGGCTAAAAGACTTTTCAATACTACCAAAGAAAAGGAAAAGAAAGATGTGTGGTGGGTACCTTTCCGTATTTCCAGCAACCCCTTCCATTTCCAGAAAACAGTTGTAAGAAAAATACATTGAGTGCTGTGATATTTTGAGGTGCTGGCTGCAAAGGTCACATTGGTCCTGCTCCTGCAGGTCTGTAAGTTCTGGGAAATGCCAGCTGCCTCCAGGGCTGCTCAGCCTGCCCTGCCCAAAGGTGATGGAGCAGGAGATGGCTGCAGGCTCCTGAGATCCCAGCCCATCTATAAAGCCCAGCCTGTGTTCCCTGACACACCCCTGCCTGGGAAGGATTTTGCACCCATGAGGAGGGACCAGCAGAGGTGTGTGGTTTGGATGCTGTTGGCTGTGGGTGAAAGCCTGGCAGTAGTGGAGAGCCTGGGGGAAGCCCATTAGTTAAGAGCTGAGGCACCGATGCCATTATCGCTAATGACTTCAGCACAGGACAGGGCTGCAATCAATTTCATAATAAATCAACCCCATTTTCTAATATGAACCAATTTATCTGCCAGGCTGATTTGCCAAACACTATTAGAGGCTGAGGTCAAACTGAAAAAGACGTATCACGTTTTCAGCTTCTCCTCCTAACTTCTCATCTCAGAGGCACACTCTGCAGCCACTGGTTCGCAGCTCTTTGCCTTCCCTGGAGGCTTCTCCTTCAGACTTTCATTTATAGATGGTGCAGACACAGCAGGAATTATATATTTAATGCCAACCACTAATGCAACAGCTTTAAGTCTGAAACTAGCACCTGTCTTTTGTCACCACCATAGACTATTTATAGAGACTGGATAAAAAGATTATTTGAAAGGTTTGATTTGCAGCAGAACCAAGAAAATCCTGGTTTACTGCAACCAAGCCTATGTTATGATTTTATCTGTGTTCATTTAGGCTATGGGTCTGGTGGAGATACCCAGCTTAAATAATTAGCTATGGTAAACAAGATAGGAGAGAGATTTGAGATTCTTATTTACAGAAGGAATCACGCAGAGATGACCATAAAAATGATTAATACATAACAAATACGGGTAGCATTAGTTTAAGGATATACAAAAGAAACAAAGGAATCTCTGCCTTGAATGGTCATTATACAGCACAGGCTTGTGAAAAAATCACATATCTGTGAGCGAGGAACTGGGAGCTGTGGGCAGCTGGGAGCCTTGGACGGCACCAGATGAAAACACACCGATGTTTAACTATTCGTCTGACATTACAGAGTGGCACAGTCAGCCATTACCACTCCCAGACAAGCCGAGAATATTGATTATCCCATTCAGAGGAGTTAAGGTGTTGCTGAAAGCAAGCATAGTAATGATTGCCTTAGCAGTGAGCATCCTGGATGAGTACGCACATCAGCCTGTGTGTAAACAACGAGTGAGAGATGTCTTCTAGGGGAGGAACAGCCAAAGACGGAATAAATGGGTTTAGTTTAAAGAAAAACTTGGGGACAGGATAATGTAACCAAAGCTGCAGGACAAAAAGGCATGGAGTTAACTTGCAGCAAGGCTCTTACAAATCAAATACAAGTCAGGCATGAGGAACAAATTCTCTAATAACATGATGACTGCCATGGCAGCAGCACAAAAGCGACCGGCACTCAGCCTGAATGCAATGGCATCCCTGGCAGCAGCGACACTTGCTCAGCTTTTTCCATACACGTCTCCTTGTAACTCCATACTTGCACCACTATTTCCATTAAACTAATAGAAATAAATTCTGGACTGCAGTAGATGTATAAGGAAGGGCTTCACAATTTACAGGGATGCCAACAAACCAGTCAGAGCAATTTTTTTATCAAAAAAAAAAAAAAGTATCGGAAGGACTAATGCTTCTTAGAGAAGACAGCCAAAACATTACAAACGCAAATCTGGATGTGGAGCATAGCTGAACAAAAAGGCCACCCAGCAGAAATTTCAGTAACATATGTAGATACTGGAGTTGGTGAGGAAGGTGGCTGGTTTGACTCTTCCTCACAAAGGGAGTTCCCTCTGGTACATTTATTTGAAATGTTTTTGATTTTGCACTTACAGCACTTACTTACTGGAAGATAACCCCGTGTATTAACAAGCCCAAACTCAAATATCCCTTAATATTCTTCCCTAATGCTATATTTTTTCTTTCCAGGCAAAAAAGAATTGGCCAAATCTGCAGTAAAGAAGATTACTTCTGATGGGCTTTTAAAAAATTACACACACAAAGGCATAAAAGGAAGGATGAACTCTCTTAACCTTTCCCTTCCAAAGAAGCTGACCTTTTTCTGTCCTAGATTTTATTTAGCTGATGTACATCTTCAGATGCAAATACAATTTGATACAAAGCCTGCTGGACTCAGTGGAAGGGTTTCCACTGGCATTCATCAGCACTGAGCCAAGCCCATACTACTAATGGAATTTCTTAGATAGTAATAATAAACAACAGCATGAGTGGTGTTGCCGTAGTTATAAATCCAGGGACATTAATAATTAATTTGGCACTACCTTAGTACTCCTGAAGCTTTGCTCCAGAGGGCTCTCCATACTTAGCCATGGAGCTAACTACAATGAGAAAAAAGCAGCGGGAAAGTGGGCAAAATGGTGAAAGTCTATTACCCATATTTTGAATGGAAGCACAATGAAAGGAGTAGGTCCCACAGAGCAACCACAAATTACTTCACCATGGCCTCACAGATCATAAGTGGTTTGTGCTGATGACTTGGGTATCAACAGTCAAGAAGATGCAACATTATTATTCAGAAATTTGACCCATGTGATTTTTGCGTAATGTTAACATTAAAAAACTGAAGAAAAAATACTTTGGATTTGTGATGAAATTGCCTTTCCCCCTCCCCCAAAAAAACCCCCAAAAGCTCCAGAAGTTAATATTCAAGTTGACTAATCTTCAGACTGAAGAACTTCTAACCTTTTGAGGGAATTTAAAATGGAAATTTTTAAACCAACTGATTTAAAATACCGCAGAAAAGTGAAATATTCATGTCTGAATGCCAAAACTGATAATTTAAACTTAAGAAGCCAAATTTCATTCACAGCTTCTGTTCATTCAAATTAGATTTTCTGAAGACTTTCTTTGTTTCATCAAAATGTAAGATGGGCAGTGGATTTATGCACAACAACATATCTGGGTGAGGGCAATGCTGCAGCTCTCTGTCAGCAGACCAGGACAGGAGGGAGAGAGGATGCAAACGAAGGCAAGCCTGGTGGTTGGGGATGTCACCTGGCTTTCTGAGCTGTGTCCCTGAGCAGACAGGCTGGTTTCACCCCTGGAGCTAAGAGAAGCCCTGCTGACCCTTCAGCTGCACGCGCCCTACCTCAGCCTGGCACGGGCGCAGGGGTTGGGGCACCCATCACACAGCTGGATGGGCACAGTGACCCACTGTCCCACTGACTTCCACAGGATGCTTGTTTGGAAAGTCACTCCTTGTGAATAAGCGCATCGGGAAACTTTGCAGTAACAGTAAAATACCTGCTGTGAAGCGAGTTGTCATTTCTTTCCCGATATAAACCTATCTGTAGAAAATGATCCCACAGCCACTTATATTAAACTGTCAGTGAGCACATCCCTTAAAAGCTTTTTATTCTGTTTTTAATTTATGGTATTTGACAAGGAAGAGAATGGAACATTGCTGGTGCCAATTCCAGTGCAGCTCAGCCCATGTGTTCTGGCCGAGCACTGGCCCAAGCGCCCGACAGCCCAAGCCGTACATCCTGTTTTTTCATTAACTCATTAACAGATATTGTCACTCCACCACCTCTGCACTCTGTTTTTATCCAGCTACTGAGCTCTGGAAACCATTAGGTGTCTTTCTCCATTAGGAAGATGTACGTGTATTCGCGCAAGAAGTTCTCTCCAGTTGTATGACATTTCCTCTCCTTTTCCCCAAATGTTCTCATTTATCCCACAATGTTTTAGACACTTTGGAGTGGACAACGCATCGGGAGTGCCTATGGTCCTTCTGGCTGTAGCGGCTGGGAAGGACGTGATCCCAGTAGGGACCATACACCACTCTCACCCAGAGCAGCCCATCGATTGCTTTGGAGACATTTGTAAAAGATAACCAAGAAAGAAATCCTGCTTTCAGTTGGCTTCAATTTACCACACCTGTAGCTGCAGCTCCACTGGAAATAGGTGTCTGCAATCAATACAACTCAGAATCACCTTTAAATTTAATGAGAAAAAGCCCAAACATCACGATAGTCTGGAGATGAGCCTGTGAGCAGCTGCAGACAAACCCTGACCTTCGCAGAGGAAAATATCTGCATGATTTTAAGAGCACGGCCTCTGTTTCTGCTTGGTATGGGGGCAAAGCAGCAGCATCTCCGCAGGGTCCCAGACCTTCCCTGCTATATAATCACTGTTGCATCAGACGTTCAATGTCACAGCGTCAGCTCATTACTGAGGGGAAAGAGATTCCCTTGATTAGTATCACTTTCTGCTTAGTAGGTATTTAAGGAAGCAGTTTCTGAGCGTTGTTTTCTGTGGTGTGCGCTAGGACAGCCAAAGGCTTCTGCCCCAGGAGGTGTCCCCCTGGCCAGACACAGACATGGTGTGGGACAGTGAATGTGTCTCCTGAACTCGATCCAGGAGAAAACTTCAGGAGCAAACACCCAGCTTTAATTTCAGTGCAGTCAAGCAAGGGCAGAAGACAAGTAAGGAAATCTTCCTGCTCTGGGCAGCCAGGGAAGGCACAGGAGATCACCCTGACCTGTTTGCTAAGGAAAGAAGATGCCAAAGCTCCCCTCCTGCAGTTCTACCCACCTGCCATGGTGTGCCTGACATTGTCACCGGTATGCTAAGGAAGGGTTGCTGGAGATGAAATCTTCAGACAATTTAGTGGGACAGTATAGTGGGGCCTCCTCTTGCATCCCTTAATTTCGTGACAGGAGAGACCATGCCTGGGCTGGTTTTATTTATAAACCCGCAGTGAGTAACACAAGTGTTGCAATCAGCATCCTGTGCTAAATGGGGCTTTGGCAGATACTCTCGAGCTTCACTAAATTCCTTTCAGTTAGGGAAGGAGAGCATCTCGGACTGTCTGCAATGCTGTTTGCTCTGGCCAGCCTCAGCACATGGCAGCACCCGCTGTCCCCAGAGGCTTTTGGCACAGCCGTATCGCAGGCAGCAACGCTGCGAGGAACGCAGGAGAAAGATAGAAACAAAACGACCACGCAAAGAGCATGCAAAAAATAGCAGGTCAATCCCTGGTAAAGCCACCTGGCTTTTGTTCTCTTTTGTTCTTGTCTATGCCCTGGGAGGGCCAGGCTGGCTGATGCTCACAGCTTTGGGCATCTCGCTCGGCTGGTGTGCCACGCCTGGGGCAGCACTTGCCGGACTGCCCGGGCTGGACATGGCTTTCAGAAGATGGTGGGCTCTAAAAAGTAGGCAAATATGTTGGGAAATACAGAGGGGAAACCTGAGAGAAGCAACATGGCTGGGCTTAGAGACCTGGAAAGCCTGTGAGGCCCCGAAGACAGCAGTGAAACCGTCACCCCCGTGGCACATATTTGAGCCTCTGCCAGGGGAAAACTTCTGAGGTTAAACTAACAAACGGCGGCATTTTTCTGCCACAAAGAAGCTCTCTTTTGGGTCTGGGTAACCTAAGCCACTGGCAGCACCAACAGCAGATCATGGAAATATTTGGCGGGTGGAAGAGGAGGGAGGCAGGGGAGAACGCCAGGGATGGGGTGGAGCAGAGATGTCCCACCTGCAGAGTCATGTTCCCACCCTGCTCCTTTCAATAGAGGCACAAGGGCTGCCAGTGCAGATACACCTCATGGGATGCTCATGTGGACATTTTAGGAGCCTTATGTGGCTTTTTTTTAAGAATCCCAGCACCCAGTGTTTAAGAAATTGCATCTTGTCCCCGCAAGCCTCTCTAAAGAGCTGATGCTGTCTCTCTGTGACTCAGTTCCCTCGGCGGGTCATGGGCAAATGTCTATAAGTGCTATAAGTACAATAAAAATTGCAAGATACTGAGAAACACAGTAATTTCTGTCAGGTACCTCCTCCGGATAGGAGGGGAAAAAGCCTCTAAAGCAAAACTCAGTGTGTTTGCAGATGCTCATGAGCTCAGCATCCGAATGTCACACAGTGGATCACCATCACAGTCATTTCTGCAGCAGCAGGGCATGCCAGAATCTCTGTGCTGGCTGCTCTTCTTTTACAGACAACGGCTGCAACACTTGGGGTTTCCCAGCCGATTTGGGAGTGAGCTGACAATGATGCCCCAGGTGCTGCAGGTTGTTCTTGTAGCACCAGAGTGCTCCAAGCACTTGTGCCTGGGAGTGAGCTGCCCATGCTCAATGACATGGGGTGCTCCCAGCAACTTAGATGCCAGCTGCTCCTGGATAACCACCTCTGATGGCCAACAGAGACAAGCCCAGGCTGCCTCTGGGCACTGAGGAGCCATGAAAAACTCTTGGAGATGTCTATGTGCCCCCAGTTCCCAAAGCACACCTACATGAGACATATATTTTGTAGCATTACTTCATTATTCCCTGAGTATCAAGCAGAGATAAAACCAAGAAGAAATTTCTCATCTTTGTAACTTTCCCTGACCATACATTAATTAGCAATGGAAATTTCGTCAATAAAAAAAGGAGACATCTGTCCTCCCCAATATTTGTTGGCTTCCAACTGTACCCTGACATTCCTGTTCTTTTTTTACTACTCTGTCTTGAAAATATCAGATTTTTCAACAATTTTCTAATGTAGGCAGGAAACACTGAACTTCCTACAGACAGTGTGGCTCCCAGGCTGAATGCTCATCCTCTTCTGTCCTGAGTCTGAGATGAAGCCCAGGACAAAGTGTGATTTCCAGGCGCCTGCCTGGGAACAATGGGGAAATGGGGACAAGGTAGAGCCACTCTCGTTGCCGAACTGAAGGGTTATCAGCAGCCCCACCAGGAAATGATTGACGAGTTTTGCCTTTGCCATCTGTTAATTAGCTAAGGGAATGGGTTTGCACATTTGGAGAGCTGAAGACGTTGGTACCCTCAGGTCACTGCTGACAACACGAAGTGGCATTTGAAGTTCCCTTGACTCAGCCATCAGGAGGACCAGCTCAAGGGTCACGTTTTCTCCAGCCAGGAGCTGCTTGCTGCCTGTGCCCTGCTGCCTTCGTGCTAAGAAAAGGGAGGAAGGAAGAGAGGCTGCCCCAATGCTTGAGTGACTTTAAAATTAAAACTGCTGAATTCATAAACGGCTACATGTTTACATTGCTATTGTCAGAGGAAAGGACTGCAGGGATCACCTCGGGGTTGAAATTCAGCCCTTGGCTGCACCCAGGCCTTAATATCCACTGATCAGCTTGGGCAAGCAAAGGGCAAGGTTTGGTGCCAGGGATGGATAGAATTTTATGTGTTATGTCCCCTTGATTGCCTACTTAGAAATTATAAAAATGCACTGTATTTTAAAACTGCAGTCATAAGAAAGCAGTTTCCATCTGAATGATAATGAAATGCACTCCAAGGTTATGCTGGGACTTCGCCGGTGCTATTAGAGATAAGTTCAAAGCTACCAAAGAAAAAATATATTGCACTAATAAGTGTTCCTCATTTATAAGTTCCCCTTCAGGAGTAATTAAATGTGACTTTTTTTTTGCCTTTAGATGGCTGATTTGTGGGATAGCTGTCATATTTTTGTCTGAAGTTTGAAAAAGAGAACTTGAAGATCTGAGATATTTAAAGTGAGTAACAACACACCCCAGGGAGAATTCCCACCTGGCCACGGCAGGAGCTGCCACTTGGGAAACATGCTGCCAGCTCTGGGAGGGAGAGCCCGAGGGCGAGTTTCAACATATGGCAGAGGAACTGTGCACTGGCCTGACCCCGCACCCTCTTCCTCGTGGAGAACAGCTCAGGGGCTCCTTGGGCTCTTGTA
This sequence comes from Syrrhaptes paradoxus, assembly GCA_013400615.1. Classification (NCBI taxonomy): domain Eukaryota; kingdom Metazoa; phylum Chordata; class Aves; order Pterocliformes; family Pteroclidae; genus Syrrhaptes; species Syrrhaptes paradoxus. The sequence continues at coordinate 91,595 of VZTO01016660.1, read as the reverse complement.
TCTGTACCTCCCATGGAAATGTTTCCAGAAATGGGTGGCACAACCTTCCAGGGTCTTGGGAAGTTTCTGCATTGCTGGGAGGCAGCACCCTCTGCTCTCGCACAGCCGTGCAGATGAACCCAGTTGTGCACCCAGGGGATGCACCCAGGAATGGACCTGGGGGTGAACTGGGGACACACCCGGGGGGTGCACCTGGGAAAGCACCAGGGATGCACCCAGGGGATGCACCCACCAGGCATCCCACCTCTCTTTTTACCTTGGTTGAGCAGATGCCTTTTAATCTAACACAAAGCCCGACATAAACATTAAGCATCACTAGGGGTGATTTTTCAAATGCAACAAACTACAAAACAACTGCATGAAGCCCATTATAATGACATCTTTGTGGCTCAGCAAACTACATCCATCCTCTCTTACTCCCCAGCAGCCATTCCCCATCAATGAAAGTTACATGTGCCAGCAAGGGAAAACTCATCATCAGCAATATGCGGTCATCACCAACTGCTCTGTCCAGGTCAGGAGGTGAGCAACTGCCGCTCCAGACATCTGTGCTGGAAGTTAGGTAAGAACTGGTAGAAGAGCCCAGGACCAGGGGCTGAATCTGTAGGTCTCCTCTGCAGGGCAACAACGACAGATTTGACCTCCTGGATGCTGAGCTGGACTCCCGAGCATTTTACGCCACTGAGACCAAGGGAACTAGTGTGGTGGCTGGGGGGGAAAAGCTTGATTCTGGCCTTCACAGACATATATCCACATAATTAAGGTTAGGGGCTTATCCCAGTAGGTTTCACATCTATTTGTTTATTTATTTGTTTTGTTAACAGCTTGGCTTTGGGGACTGGATGGCTGCATTCAAGCCCCGTGAGCTGTTGGTTTTGCAATCCTCTCTCTCTGGTGCAAATGTTTAGTTTATATTTCCAGGCATGTGTTATTTCAATTTTTGTTTATCTCCTGAATCAATCAGTGAAACAGTCTTGAGAAACAAAGCCAGGCCAACAAGAAACTTGCAGGTTTTGTTTGGATCCAGCTATGGCATTCCTGAAAGTTGGCTGCACCTCAGAAAGACTCTGCAGATGATGGTATTTACTGCTCTCCACCTTGCAAACAGAGCCCAAACCCAGCCTTTTCCCACCTGTGGCTGTTAAACAGTGATGGAGAGGGTAGAGGTGGTTAACCCCTGGCTTCCCTCACTTTATTAGCTCTTCAGATGGTAAAAAAATTCCTTTCCTGGGCCAAGCCTGAGAATGGACTTGGGTGACCAGCCTCCCTTTTACTCTAATTTGTGCTGAGGGCTGGTGCTCAGCAGCATTCATGGATGAAACCAGGTCTTTGCTGTGAACAGGTCTGTGTACATCTGTTTTTCCCCCCTCTCCCTCCCTACCATGCGAAAAAAATACAGTCTGCTCAGTCCCATTTCCAGGCACCCTGCACAAGCGATGGGATCAGACCACCTGCACGTTAGCTGCTCAGCCCCAGCATCCAAATCCTGAACTGATGGTAAACACCAGAGTGAGGGGCTGCCAAGTCTGGGAGATGGGCTCGGTATGCTCAGCTGTGCTTGGCTGCTGCCGAAGAACGCAGAGTTAATTTTCCACATGCTTGGCTCGAAGCAGAGCCATGCACACTGGTGGGGCTGGTAACAAACCTCTGCCCTCGAAGCCTCTGCAAAAGCTCTCCCTGGCTGCTGAGGTGGGATCTGATCTGCAGGGGGTGAGGGGTTGAGGCAGGGAGCAGGACCCTGCCACTGGTGCTCAGGGAGCAGGGGAGGACCCTAGCTGTGTTTTCTTTTTGGATTTGACATTTTTGTCTCCTTGAATTTAAACACAAAGATCTTCCAAAAAAATGCTAAGGACATGGCACATTGATGTTCGAGGTGGATGTTAAAGGACATAAATGCCAGTCAAAATGTACTCTAAGAAAAAAAAAACATGCATACTTGAATGACTACAATTCAAACAAAGCAATTGTCAATTTCCCAGCAATTTACATTTAAATGCATCACATAATTCTCATGCTGAATTATCTGTTTCGAGTCTAGTCCTTACCCAGTGTCTGTGAGAGGGGAGGAGAGGCAGGCTATGGCTTAACTTGTGGATAGCCACTGCTCTGTGTGAGAGCTGTGCTTTACAGTCAAGCTGAGTGACCTATATTTTGGGTTTCCCTCCAACAAACGGGGACAGTCACGCTTTCATCAGAAAAACTCAGAAACGTTTTCACCTCAGAGCCCAGAGGAGATGGGCAGATCTGGAAAAAGAGGATCGAGATCTAAATGTGATGGAGTACCAGGGCATCTAATAATATGACATTTTTAGACACAGGCAGGCCCCTCATCAGATGGAAAGGACTTCTCTTCCATGCTCAAAACCAACCTCTCTCCCAGAACTCTGCTTATTGCAACATATTTCTGCTAACAAGATAAGACTTGCTGTAACATCAGCCCTGCCTACACGTCATCCACTGCCTGCTTCCCATCTGTTAGTCTCAATATTTCCTTAATCTCTTTCTCTCACACAGCTCCATGAATAGTTCCCCTCCGTAGCACAGGGAGTGAAATTGGAGAATGCAACGTTGCTCTCTGGGAAAGGCATATATTTGTTTGAAATGAAAAGCTTAAAGGCCCAGGCAGGAAGGTTGTTCCCCAAGACAGCACAGAGAAACGCAGTGAGAAAATGGAGGGGGAGCTGCATTTGAAGTGTCTGTTCTTTAATTATAAATGTTCTTCCTCCAAACAGCTTTTCTTAACAGCTGGTCATCAATTACACAGAGTCACTGAGGTTTTCAGACAGGAGATCAATAAATGGGATTTTTTTTCTTGGCCTGGAGAAGCCATTACATAATGGCTGTGTTTCTTCCCTCTGCTTGCTGAGCTATCAAAAACTGGCAAGCGTTCAAGACAGTGAAACTATTCTTAGACGAGGGGCACAGCATCAAGCTCAGCAGCAGCAGCATGGTCTCTGACGCCCAGACCCCGGGAGGGCAGCCAGACAGGGACAGTGTGGTACAGGGTGTCTCAGCCCCCCTGGGAAGGGCACAGAGCTGGATGCAGCTTTGAGAGGACGTATGTCACTGAAACAGCAACCTCAGTGCAGTGGTACATCTAAGTTGCATTTAAAACCGTGCCAGATCTAAATAAAAACAAACCAGACAGTGACAGGGAAAGATGAACAGCCTTCCAGAGCTACCTACTGATCCGTGTAGCAGCTCACAGTGTGAGGGGGGATAAACGCCCGTAGTGTGACAACGTGAGAGTTGTACGCCTTCGCTGTCTGATTTGAACGGAGTATTTGCAGTGAAATCGAGGCTGTCTGCACTAGAAAGGGAGAGCTACTTTTTCACATACTGCAACTTCTGCTGTATGTTCCATATAAATCAGGCTGCTGTTGTATGATTGAAATGGAGAACCACATCTGCATCTTTGCAGATGACCTGTCTCACACAGACATGACACATAAACATTTCTAGAGACATTTCAGTGACCCACTACCATGCCATAAACCATCTGGCTCTCTCTATACTAGCAGAGCTTAAAAATAAAGCCACTCCCTTTACGATCTGTGGCTTACAGAAAAAAAAAAATTCAGTAGATGGGTTGTGCTGCCACAACCTCGAGCCATCACTCGCCAGCCCAGAGGCACAGCAGCATGTTCTTGCCGCAGCCCCTCGTGAGACATCCCTGCTGTACGGGATGGTGTGCTCCCACCCACACACATCTATCAGCCCTTGGTCATGTGAGAACAAGCAGGATCAGGTTTATGAGGTTATACCCGGTAGAAACACGAACCTAAGAAAAGCAAATTTCCCCCTGCCAGGTGCTGAGGAGGGGAAATGCACCTATTCCACTTGGGCTACTTCTCAGCGGCATCGAGCAAGGAGAGCAGGACCAGGGTGGGCTGAGAACCCAGCTGGAAGCCACTCGCATGAGTGTTACTCACGTGAGCATGGCTAGTGACATCCTGGGCAAGGTGATCAGCAAAGGTGTTCAGCAAAGCAATGCAAAACCCAGAAAAAAACCAAAATAATTTCATGGGCCAAACACTGTGGGGCACAGAGTTCAAGATGCCAGAAAGGCTGAGTGCTCTGGGGAGAAATGAAAAGATGTATTTCAAAGCGCAGCAATAAAAGCACATTACAGCACTTGAGCCAAAACGTGGTCTCAGTTCGCCTTCCAGTGTAAGATACACAGCAATGCTTGGATGATATCCACACTCATAAAGGTTTGGTTTCAGAAACGTGGACTTTCAAGGCTCTTTCTCAGTACAATAATCTGGGGCACAAAGGCATTAGTGGTGTTGGTTTTCCCCAAGCCCAGGGGGTCTTGCTGTGACAGTCCCAGTCGTTACATAGCCCGCAATTTTCTTCTCTGACACATGAACAAAGCAAGAATAACTCTGTCATCTCATATCCAACAGGTATTCTACCTGTCTGTGCAGCCGATTTTCCTTAAAATAAGTATGGTGTCTACTGCTAGGCAGTCAGTGTGTCCTGTTTGCAAGGACAATAATTAACAATAAAACTGCTTGAAGAAAACTAGCCAAGTGTTAGAAATAGTCCCTCAAGCAAAGGCTTCACAGAGCAAGTGTGCACTGCAAGAAAGGCAGTGGCCTCTGCGATAACATTTCCAAGATTAATTTATGCTGAATAAATTGCACAATAAACTAGGATGATAGCAATGCTTTTCTCCAGGCCAAGGTGATGCTCATTGCCATTACTGTATCTGGTATGTATGCAGAAGGGAACAACACACCTCAGTGTTGGTTTGAACAGGCAAATTACACTTTAAGGTAAGACTACAGGAAGAGAGAGATGCATTTGAAGAAAAGGGAAAACATCAACCTGAAGTGATCCTGAGGTCATGCCAGACCTGTTTTTTAGGGGAGTTCAAGAAAAGCTTTTTCCCTAAAGGGGAAGAGGTAGATCCTGCCAGGTGCAGGGAGGGGCAGCATCCCTGCATCCCCAGAGGTATGCCCTGTGGCAGCTTGTCCTGGCTGGGGGGGGGGGATAGTTTCTGGTGGTCCCCTGGTACCCTTCAGCACCAGCCCTACTGTAGATCTGCACCCCTTTAGCCCAGCAGCAGAAGCAGCTGACCCACATTCATCACACGCTTCTCAGGCTCCTTCCCCGCCTGAGACACACACACATTTATTTCGTCTGCTCTGGGTCACCCACATTTACTTTTTCTCCGAAGAGGAGGAAAAATAAATTAATGAAAGAGTACAGCATGCAAGACAGCCTCCCCCTCGCTGCCTGTGAAGGCTGCCAGTGCTTCACCTCCTATTTGATGTATATTCAGCAGAAGATAGAGAGGCGAGGTAGTTTCTGTGGGCAGTAGAAATGAAAGGGAATGACATAGAGGCAGAAAAAAAAAAAAGGAAAAAAAAAGATCTTACAGCTCTTTGATTGTGCTGGCTCTTTGTTTGAGGTATAAAAAAAAAAAAAAAGCCCAACCTGCTGAAGGATTTGTCTGCCTGAGATAATAACCTATTCGGGAGACTTGTCTCACCTTTCAAGCATTAAATTCGTCAGAAGGGATCCCACCTCTCCCGTGGCCCATCTCCCCCCTAAACAGCAGGGTTATTTTGGGTCAAGGCTGAGATTCTTTTTGGAGTCCTTTTCCCCTCCAGTTTTGACCCCTGGCCACTGCTCGCCCATGGGGAGGCAGCCACCCTTGTTGAGCCACGTGCGGTTGTGGGCTGGAGAAGGGATCTTCTGCCCCAAGCGCGGTTGGAGGCACCTGCAGGGAGCAACTTCAGGAGGGTGGGATGGGTCGTCCCCACGGCAGAGCCTGGACGTCTGTATGCAAAAGAGACGGCAAGCAAACGGGCAAGCAGATGGACATGTGACAGGCCATACTCCTGGGGTGTAAATCGGCATATCATCCCCAGATTTACGCCCTGCGAGGTTGTGGATATGTGCTGCCTCACGGGCTGCCCAGAAAGAGTTAAATTCAGTGATTCAGCAGACATCTGCTCAGCTCCCAGGAAAGCTCCTTTGCTCAGAAGATTTATGTCAGCCTTGAAAGAAGGGGACTAGACCAAACTAAAGCCAATCAGCAGCATTTTGGGAAAATATCTTCGTCTCCCTGAAACTGCAAGAATTGCCTCATACATCTGCTATATTTTTTTCCTTATTGTGACACAATCCTGCAAACTTCTAGTCCTGGGAATAACTTCAAAACATTTAAATCATTCTCTTTTCTCCAATGTTGGGATGTTAAAATACTTTACAAGCATTCATGGGGGTCGGCCAAGATTTTTGAAAGCAACTATTGATCCTAGGTGCCTGCGCTGCTGGACAGCCCCCTCCACATCAAATTTCTGCAACAGGGTTTCATTTTCAAAGGTGCTGGAATATCCAGCCTCAGTATATTAAGTGTCCCAGTTAAGTCAGAGGAACAAAACCACTCACTGCTTTTGAAAGCCTGACCTTTAATCTGGCAACACCTTTGCAGAGCCTGATTACCAGAGAGGAGTCGTCAGGGGTTGGGAGATATATCCAAGGTCACATGAGAAGGCTGAGGCAAGCCAGGCGTGGAATAAACTTTGTTCAAAATCACTTTAGCTGTAAAACTATTCTTGTGTTAGCTTCAGTAGAAAAGGAATACCTTATTTGCAGAAAAAGGTCATTATTTTCATGACCAACAGAGTTTTGAAGGAGAAAAAAAGGTACCGTTGTCACCTAAAAATAAACCAACAAGCTTTTTATTGTTCTTTGGTTTTATTCTAGCTTTTTGGGAAAGCAACAAAGATATTGAGGCAAAATCTGAAAACAAATTTGGGATCAAACTGTATTTTACCAGAAGGGCAAGCCCCGAGTCCTGACAGAGTCTGGTAAATAAAGACAACCTGGCTGATACAAATGGCCCAGCAAATGAAGCATGTGAAGAAAAATTGTAACAATCAAAAGTGCCCTCTAGTCTCATTTATTTATTTTTTTTTAACACAGAACAATGACACAAAGGTAGAAAGAAGATAGGACATTTAAGATTTAAAAACATCAATACTGTCCTGGAAAGGGACTGACTTGATGGATCGGGTTAATTAACTATCTGTTACTAGTATGGCCAGCACAGCACATGTCAGATCAGTGGCCTGCTGATGCCAACGCGGTGCCGGAAGGATTTCATACCAAGAGGTTTGAAGCACGGAGAGTGGTTCCTGCTTAAATAACTCCTAATGGAGGACTTTGTTTGAACAGTGATGAGAGGCTTTTATGTGCCTTCAGCGCGGTGAAAGAGCTTAAAATGTGAACTCTCAGCTCTCTCCTAGCCAGGAGAGATGAATGAAGGTTGTCATTGTTCAAGGAGTCTTCACCATCAGAAGAAATTTTAGACTCTGTCGGGAAAGGGAAGCAGTTTTTCATCTGAGAAGCCTTATCTATTGTGCAGAGCTCTATTCACAATAAAGATTTTCTTCTGGAAAGAGACAGTAAAGCTCATTCTTGCCTGGCTGGTGCTCTGCCTGGCTGCTCCGGTGGCACAGGCGGGCTCTGCGGGACACCTGAGTGACATGGTGGCAACATCCCTGCAGTGGGGGAGCAGAGCCAGTGCTGGTGGTCCCAGGCTATCCCGCTGAGCCACGGGCTGCAGGGCAGTGCAAGGAGAGGAGAAAGCTATAGACGCTCTGCGTGCAGGGCTGTGCAACTTAACCCCAGCCCTGGGAAGGCTTCTGTGAGTTAGGAAAGCTGCAAAGGCTGCACTAGCACATATCATGTGTCGCTTTGGCCTTCCCATAAGTCAGGATCTAGGAGCAAAGATATCAGAAAGATACTTTTGCTTTTCCCTTCCCTGGCTGCAGTTTCTATGCCACAGCCCTTAGGGAATTCTGCATGAAGTGGGATACAAAGTCGGGATTTAGCTCATTGCATTGCAGTGGTCAGGAAGAATAGATTTAACGACTAGTGATATTTCTTTGGTTCAGTTTGCCCTTCAGTGCTTTGTTTTGTGTACCTGCCTTTAAGGTGAACTGCTGATAAGAAAACAAATGTGATTTGAACACAGACTAGTTCTTGGAGGACTTCTGCAGTCCTGACTGCTCAGGGACCTCTTTCCTTGTCCATTCCTGCTCATATGAGTCACATCTTTGTCACTTAATGTCCCACAGAGGGTGATGGCCTCACTTGAACCTCTGTACCCATACCTAAGCTAACATGTTTGTCCATCTTCTCTGGTGAAACAGATTCTTAGGGTAAGGGACACCAGCCATCATTAATTCTCCTTCTGAACAAATTGACTGTAACAAGATTTGACCAAAGATGCATTTCTAGTAGATGGGGTCCCATGCTTTCAGATCCAGATAGATTTGCACGTACAGTCCAGCTGTAGGCTCACACTGAGGTATTTTGGAGCCATTTCTCAGACATGGATTTCATATCCCTTTTAAAAAAAAATCAAAGCTAACACTGGCCACGTATAAAAAAGTAGCAGAATGAATGAAAGGGACTGATGTGCTCTGAATTTCCTATCAGCTGATTGTTAGTCTCTGACAGGATGCTCTGAAAGTTGTTCCAAGGGAGGAGCGCACAGCACAGAGCATTTCCAAGAATATGCCTTTTCTTCCAGGAATGAATTTTAATTTTTGACCATTTCAAATGAAGCTGCCGTGAGGCCCCCACAGTGGACACTCACAAACAGGAAGCTCTTCACCCATGGGAAAAAACCACAGGCTTTTGAATTCTGCATTTCCCTGGAAGATCTGAAGTGTATAATTTTCCTGCTAAGCTCAGGAACACATGGCAGCAGTGCAGGACACGAGCAGAAGCTGAGAAACCTTTTGCCAGCAGCAGCCAGAGCAGAAACAAAGTAGGCAGCCTGAAAATTCACCAGAACAGGGCACACTTCTCAGCAAACCGAGCAATTATTCATACAATGGAAAGACACTTAGTGGATGAGCAAATAGTTTTGCATAGCTAATGAGCCTGAAAATTGCAAAGAGAAAGCAGAGAGGAACTTGTTTCTGTGTGTTATCATTTGTCCAGCACTGGTGCAGGCTCTTGCAATGAAACTTGCTTTGACCCCTCCAACCACAGAGGCCCAAGAAGCAGCAGGGAGGCCACACGAGCCCCGGCCCTCCAGCAAATCCCAAGATGCTCCAGGGACTGAAAACACTGAGGCTTATTAGTATCTTCACTCCCGTAAGGTCACAGCCCCAGCAGGGCAGGTATCACTTGCGGAGCCTGTACTCCTCGTCTCTGCTCCACCCTGAGAAAGCTTTCCTCACCTTAAGTGCCAAGAAGCATTTTCATTCCTATGGCCTCACATCTCCCATAGGCCAGTCAACAAAGCCAAAGGAAAGGTCAAGCATCAGGAGCAAGGTGCAGGTTGCACCAGCCCTGAACGGGGCACTGGCCCAGGGATGTCAGGCACACAAGAGAGGGGAGCAGGGTGGCAGAGGACTAGCAGCTCTGACAAACCCATCTCCACCTCACGTGGTGATGGAGCACGACAAATCGGCCTCAGCGGCACCCTGGTCCAACCCTCGTGCCCAGCTGCATGGTGCTGTGACGCCAGCTCCCAGGAGATACGACGGGTCTGGCCTCACTGTTTTTATAGAGGAGACTAAAGGTAATTGAACAAAATCTGTTTCTGATTAAAGAGATTATATCTCGTAGAGCATTTTTTTAAATTGCACTTAAATGGCTTTTATGTAGCTTGTTATTTTGCAATAAGATTAACACCAAGGTGAATTGAATTACCTGTTAATTCAATACATAATTTGCTGGTACCTCCATGTGCCATCAAGGATAAATTTAAAGGCGTCTTGACAACGGATCCATAGAGCACACAATAAGGACATCGTTACTTGAGAAGATACATCCCCAAAGAGACACGTGACATTAACCCCATCTGTAGATGAGTAATCAGAGCTAAATCAGGAATGTTTCCTTTCAATCTAAAAGAAATGGTGCCCTATAAATTCCACATACAAAAATCCCAGTAATTTACCACATGATTAAACGGTAGTAGTTTTTTTATACAGCAGTTTTGCTGCAATATTTTATCTTGGGATCCTAACCAAAAAAAAAAAAATAATTTACAGCTCTCAGTGTAGCACTCCTGCTTGGAATAATCAATACTGATTTTAATATACTTTTTAAAAAGATTTATTTCCTTGTTGTGGAAAAGATTTAAATTTCAGGGTGCCAACAACTGATGAATTATGATTTATGGCCAAATCTGTTTCAATTGGAAGAACGATGATTTTAAATTCAATGAAGTTTCTCTTATGAATAGAACAAGGGAGTTTTGGCCCATATTTTTGTTGAAAAGCCACCAATAAAATAATTATCTTGTCACACTGACAGACACATATATTTATGGCTAGAAAGCATCACACCCTGGAGACATGTGACAAACATGCATTTTCTCTGCAGCTCTTCTACTTTGTGCTTTGACTGAGCAAGGGTGGAAGGAGCACCTAGGAATGTGGCCATCATGTCACAACAAGTGAGCATAGAGCTCCGTAGCCCAAGCATGTTTACTTTACATACCTCAGGAATGTTTTGTAAGATTTTGATTTTAAATGCTCCGTAAGAGGGAACATGATGGCACTTTGCTTGCTGCTGCGCTCGGGCACCCGCTCAGAGATCGGGTGAGATCCTAGCCAGGGGACAGCAGCATCTCCTCACTTCAGTGCCCTGCTCTCACCCAAGCAATTAATACTCTGTATACACAGAACGACAGTGGGATAAAAAACTTGTATTTAATCTTGTCCATCCCCAAGCAGTTCATGATTGCTCCCAAGAGTCTATTCATGAGTGCTTTGTTCAGTCGAGTTTTAAATGACTCAAGAGCTGATAGGGACTGCACCACCTCCCCGTAAGGAGATAAATCAGTACACTTAAATAAAAGACAAGATGGTATCTAGCATGCTGTTTCTACAGCATTTGCCATTAGTTCTTACCCCAAGGCAAGCATGAAATAAACATTCCCTGCTCCCAGGTTAACTGCCTGCCTCTCGTTTGGTACAGTGTAGTACGGATTATGCTATCACCAACAGAGAAAATTAACTTCTACCCAATGCTGACAGAGACACATTTAACATACATAGTTTGGCATCGCATCTAGCATTAATTTCCCAGTCCCAGACATGAGGAAGGGAAAAGCTTTATTAGATCATTTGGTCCTGCTCACTGTTAGGCAAATGATTTGCTCCTTGGTGACAGCCTCTGGAGTTTTCTCCAGCCCGATTTGCAAAATCCCGCAGCACGTGGATCACCTCCTCATGGACTGTGCATTTTTCTTCACATTTATATTTACATTTTTATTTTCTGCATCTTTCTGGAAGATGCAGAAAATTATTTTTTCTAGCTGTACTTCTAGGATTCCCTCTCTTTACCTTCTCCCCACTCTTGTTTTTGCCCAGCTATATGATTTTCCACAAGCTAACCCATCCAACTCCCCATAATGACTGTGAGCTTCTCAGATTTTTCTTCAGCTACTTAATGTCTTTCTTATGCAGAGCCCTGAAGGCTGAAGGTTTCATTTCTAGCAGGTCCCCTGTGGCCACTGGGGCAGATGACCTGCTCCTATGACAATGTCCTTGGTATGTCCTTCCTCCATCAGGGCCAGATCCCAATGGTACACCAAGCAACCTGTTTCCACCAGCTCTCTGCCAGCAGCCTTGCTTCTTTCTATGATGAGATGGAGTATTTCTCTTCACATGGATTAACTGCAATTTTCCTATTTTTAATGTTAATGTTATTTTACTCTCACCACATTTTCCTTCATATCTAGGCCATTACAAGACAACTCACAGCAAATTTTCATGGGGATAGTTCATTACATACTAGAAAATGTACAATAATGAAGCACAGAAAAACATGGCAGCTTGCAATGGCATTTTGCTTTTCAAACTGTGAAAATAAGTGGGAAAATAGTTTTCTATAGAGCCTGTAAAGTATTTGAATTAGGAGAGAGCAAGATTATTTAAAATAAAAACATAGGGGAGAGGCTTCCCAAATAAATTATTGTGTGACTAGTAACATATCGATCCTATTTTTTTCTTCCTCCCAAAGCATTTCAATTACTTTTTAATTTTCATGATTGTGCAGTCAACAAAAAATGAGATTCTAGCACATGGCTGGAAATCCATGGCTCCGTGACAGATATATTTTAAGTGTTTACTTACTGCAAAGGAAAAACGAAATTCAGTATCTCAAGGGTTAAACCAAATTCATAAATACTTATTCTGCTATCTGAATAAGAACCTTGTGCTGAAATTGTTCTTCCTCGTAGTGGATGATCAAACATTGTGGTGACAAACTGGTTTATCTCAGACCAGGTGCTCAATTCAAAAGATGCTTTCAGAAGGGCAAATCTCAGGGAGGAAAGAAATGGCTCTAATCACATTGGGCTCTCCTACATGAGCAAGCTCCTCAGCACATGCTGACAGAGCAGGCACTGTTACAAGAAATTGTGCAGCAAGCTTGCCTCAAGCATTCCTCTCTCCCACAGGCTGTATAACAAATACAAGAAATGACTCAAAAGGGCCATTCTTGCTTCCCTCAGACATATTTTGCTAAACCATAGCAATAAAGATCAACTCTGCCAAACAGTTTCTTTTTCTCTCGCTCACGTCTTTCTGCATCTGTCAACATTAGACTGTATCTAAAGAGTGGGCTGCATATTTTTACAGCTCCTTGCAATGAGGCAGGCAAGCCATGGATCTTGCACCATGCACAGACTTACTGGAGGCTGAGAAGGGTTATGGGGAAAGGCTGTCCTAAGGGTCTCAGAGAGCCTTCGTCCTCATTGCTAGCACTCGATGCAGGCGTATGTACGCATCACATACAGTTACATTACACCAGGTCTGCATCTGCTCCTCCCTCCACTGGAAGGAATTCAAACCATTTTCTGGTTGCTGCCCTTTTGCTATCAAGGCCAGAACTTGGAACAGGAACAACATATGTAATGGTTTCAGAATAACTTGCTTTTCACAGATCCCTAAAAATGGAAACAGTTGTAGTAGTAGTCTCTGAAAATGAGGTGGACTGAGGGTTTTACAGAGGAGGGCATTTGAGAAGCGTGCAGACTGCTTCCACTGCTTGCTTTTAATGCTGGGGTTCACCTCCTGAAGCCTGAGGACAGCAAAAGAAGTCACTGGGCCAGAACACACTTGCAATGCTTTAAACACCCCAGGCTTTCACATATAAAGACCAAGACCTGCAAGAAGCCAAAGTATTTCTGCATGCTGTCCAGGAACACGCTATCTGTGACACAAAGGGACTGCCATTGCTGCAGCATGTCTTTGCACATATCCATCTCTCCAGGAAGAATGTAACACTACCTCCTAATGAAAGCTATCCTCCAGGTCTTGGTGCTTGACCTCTACCAGCTCAGGGCTAATTCTTTTAGCTTTTCAAGAAACAATCCCCAGTTCCCTGCATCCCCCCAGACCTTCCCTTGAACAAAGGCTCCCCAAGGATCTGCCTGCAGTGCTGGTCATTGTTTTTCTTGCATGCCCTCTGGGGAATAAAGCCATCTGAGATGTCAGAGTTACCTCTGTGCACACCACTACCAGCTTGTAAAGGAAGACAGCCTTTCAGTGGAGTAAAGGGTTAAGTTCTCAATTATAAAACTGAGAGCAGAGTTCCTATAAAGTGAAATGAAGTGATAAAATGCAGTTATACATTATATTTAACCAGATTCTTTCTGAGCTGTTTCAGAGCCTCAGAAGAAGCTGTTGTTGAGCTTCAGACTGGGACTGGCTGCTCTGGGGATCTTCTCCCCAGCCAGGGTGCTGCTGTGTCCCTCCCCTAGGTCAGTCCTTCTAGCTTAAAATAGCCTCCTGCTGCTCACAATGTTTTAAAGACTCTCACCAACGTTCTCCAAATCACTGATCACAAAAGTATTCCCTGTATATGTCTCTCATTACATGAACAGCATTTGCTTTGAATTCTTCATAAAAACCAAATCTGTATTCTTCACAGGGAATACATATTTGGCATTTGGTCTTTGATGACCTTGTTACCTTCCCCTTCTTCCCAGGCAGACACCTAGTGTTGATTTGGCGTGTCCTGATGAGAAACAGTCACATACAAATTTTTATGCTGAAAGGATTGATGAAAACCAGACAAATATGAGCTATCATGGAGGAAAAGATGGGTAAGCACTGGAGAAGACTCCAACAGCACGTGGAGAGGTGGGGGGATGAGACAGGTTGAAGGACTCCAATGACAGAAATAGACATAAAGAAGAGAGGACTGAAATATTTGTAAGTTATTAATTTACAGCATCATTTTAACTAATTCTTCATCAACTAAAGGTAGCAGTTTCGTGTAACCCTAATAATTTATCATCCTATATGCAACATGCTGGTGTAGAACTCAAGACCTTTTCGAGGTGAGTGAGCATTGACTGGCACAGAATGGGGACACTGGGAGGCATACAGATGGACCTTATTTCCAAGAGACTCTTAACCTGAATTTCGAAAGTACAGAGAACTAGAACTGCCCAGGGACTGCAGCCCAAGTCAAAAAGAGACCAAATGGCAAGGTGAGAGAAGTCAGGAGCTTCTAGCTCCATCTCTCCAACTATCATTAGCAGATTCCCCTCTCCTACCTTCCCACTACTGATGGGGTTTGTGAAAGGTAACATCTTTTTATGGCCACTGCCTGGCTCAGGGGCACTGACCGCTCAGCCAGTGTCTCTGAGGTCGCAGCTCGGCTGAATTCCTGCAACAGCAATGAGACATTCTGACATTTTCATTTCTCCTGAAAATGTGTGTCCAGGGATGCCCAGGGAGTCTTATTTAGCAGAGCAGTGAAACACAAGCCCATTACTCTGCCTGTCAACTTACTTATATGGTTCTCCATCACTGCACTGCCTACTGTTTTTATATTGTTGTAGATGAAAGGAGTTTATCCCCTACGGTAAGGAAATGTTAGCCCTAGCCTGTGAACCATGAGCTAGAGGCTAAGACCACACAGGGAAGTTTGTGGCTCATTGGGGAAATTTACTTTTCCCTAAACCAACTTCCAAATCCTGCTTTCCTCATCAGCTCTTCTCCATTGCATTCCAGCATGTCCCTTGTCATCAAATGAGGCTTTTGCATCTATTTTTCTTTTATGCTCTGAAGAGAAACTTCTGGCATTTTTTCTTAAATTTAATATTTTCCTGAAAAACAATATTTTCATAATGATCTCTAATGAGATTCCATAGCCAACCCCCCAGACGCCGTATTTCCAAGTCTTGCATGAAGCAAGGAAGGGGAGCAAGAAGCCACATCATTTGTTTTCCTAAGGATGGAAAAATACAATCAAAATGATCTGCCTGTAACCTTGGGAGAGCACAGCTCCATTTGGTCACGACAAATCCTCCTAGCTGCATACTCTCCCAGAAAAGCTTAACGCTGTCTCTGAAAACAAACACACCGAAATCAAGGATTTTCCAATGGGCTCTACCTGTGGGAAAATTCTTATGTACATCAGATTGGCAAAATCAGGTCTGGTGTGGAGTGATGCTCCAAATACTCCCCTGCTTTTCTGCCAGAGCGTGTTTATGTGGCAAGGACCACACAGACAGCAGGGGGCTTCTTCCCACAGAGAATTTTGGGCAAAATTGCTACATTTCATGAGATCTGGTCCACGCCCAAAGCCAAACATTTGCTTCTCAGGGATGTTCCTACACTCCCTCCAGATAAATCATGCTGGCAGGGATGAATTAACAGGGGGCAAATTTTATCAGAGGCCAGGATGTCACCTCAGCCTTCTTTTCAATGTAATGGTAGGTTTTTAATGAGGGACTTCTGATTACTCCTGAGTGCCACAAGCAATGAGGATTTGCTATCATGCTTTTGGATTATTACCAAAATCTTACAGATATAATACACACTATGCAAAAAATTATTACCACTGTATGCAGATAAAATGCTTGCCATTAAAGAGCACTGACTTCCATGCTGTCTGCTTTAAACAACTCCTGCTATTATCTTCTTTACTAATAATTAATCCCTATTGTTTTACACAATCCAGAGATGCTTTGGCAGTTTTCGACATGTCCTATCTGACCTTATTTATTTATTTATTTAAAGCAGCACTGTCATCAAGAAACCTGGAAGACCCAAAAAAGAGTTGATTGATTACAAGGTCCTATCAAATGTCAAAGCTGGCCCTTGCTGACCTCCCATCTATTCAGAACTGCTTTGATTTAATCTACAAACTGGCTGCCTCTCCTGCCTGTGAGTTCTGTCTGTAACCCATGTGTCAGTGTTTTGAGATATGACCTGCTTCACGCTCCATTCATCTCATCTGAAGGACGGAAATTAAACTGGAGTGTCAGCAAGGGGCACAGCTCAAAATACACACACATTAAACTACAGTCTTTTGTTTGAGCCCATCAGAAGAGTTAGAGCAACCATCAAAAATTATATTCAAGTGGAATTGATTTTCTTTTTCCTGCTGAAATTTGTAGTACTAATATATGTGGAAGGGTGGCAAGCCTTGCCACAGCAGAAGGAAAAATAATCATGGCACCTTCAGAGAAAAGTGCTTGTGGTGCCTTTGAATGCTATACGAGTGTGTAGACGCCTCCAGGTATAGTAGTGTGCACAAGACAGTATTTCCACTCTATATCCAGTATTTCAAATCTATTTATGCTGAAGATACTATTACAGCTTGAACTAAAGCATGGTGTAAAGTTCACCGCATGGATCACAATGTTTTAAATCTCATCTGTTTTACTTGGGTTTTATTACAATTTGGAAAATGCTTAGCTCTAGTTCTTGCCCTGTGGAACGCAGCCAGCAGCTCAGGTGTATAACTCTCAATGGTGACCACAGCTTTGCAGAGCAATTTTCATACCAGCTTTTACTT
The DNA here is from genome assembly GCA_013400615.1 of Syrrhaptes paradoxus. Classification (NCBI taxonomy): domain Eukaryota; kingdom Metazoa; phylum Chordata; class Aves; order Pterocliformes; family Pteroclidae; genus Syrrhaptes; species Syrrhaptes paradoxus. The sequence continues at coordinate 74,786 of VZTO01016660.1, read as the reverse complement.
GGTGAAGAGAATGAGTATGAAGCATGAACCCTCAATAGCCGTGTGTCCTGGTTTCAGCTGGGACAGAGTTAACTTTCTTCATAGTAGCTAAGCTATAGTAAGAGGCTGTGTTTCAGATTTGTGCTGAGAAGGTGGCTGATCACATACTGATGTTTTCAGTAACATGAAAAAGCCTAAATCCCACTGTTCCATATCTTTATTCAGCCTAGCTTCCCCAATAAATTAATTAAAAACCCTAACAGTTTAAACCAAACTAAAGGAGACATTGTTTCTAATGGTATGCTGCTGTTTGCAAATCTACCTGACAATCAATAAAAAAAAAAGTAGTCGTTTGTAAAGAGGTTTCTTCTTTCGAAGAAAAAAACCAGCATTACATTTATCAAAGGCACATTTGCCCTTGAGTCTAAAAAAAGAAAGCATGAAAATGCCTTCACATTCTTTTTAGTTCTAAGGCATGTCTTTTTGTTCATGCTTAACTGCAGAAGAAAAATTAGGAACAAGTGTGTGCATATCAGTGCATGTGTTAGCATAGGCTTTAATTGGTTAGGAGTAAATTAATGGCTGCTTGCAGTATTTCTGGCAATCTGTTATAAGCGATGTAAATTTTTTAAAGAGGTTTCTTGAAAAGGCTGGCTGAAATCCTGTAATTCATATTCTGCTGGGGGAATTGATTTGAGAAATAATAATGAAATGTTTTACCTCAGTGATGAATCTCAGTTTTGTAGCACTGCAATTTTTTAAAGATTCTTGTAAATAATGCTACGAGTGTTTCTAAGAATAATCTACTTGAAATAAGTAGATCTGTCTCTGAATTAATATCATTTTTTTACTGTTCTTTTTTACCTCTTTCTTATTCCATCATTCCAGGGGTTCATTGCAAAGCCAACATTAACTTTGATATTATTATAATAAATTAAAATCCAACTTTCGTTACCATGTGGCCTGCTCCAGTCAGTTTTAATAGCAGTTTTGCTATTGAATTCAGTGGGAACTTAATCAAATCCTTAAGAGGCAGGTCCAATTTTACAGAGGCGAGCTGGAAATGGCCCAATACACCACTGACTCCTCAAGGTGAGCCTGCCTCAGTCATTTCAGTGGGAACTGTTAAGCATTGATTGGGACAGAGGAAAAACACCTAACTTGACAGCCCAGGGAACTCATTAAGGCTGCAGGAGAAGAAATTAAAGCCTCACAGGAGACAGATGAAGGACATGGACATGAACCTCCCACAATCACCCTTCCTTCAGCACACCCAGGGAAAGGGAAAACCTCCCAGGGCAACGAACCAACCGTTGAATGACCACGTCTCCTTGCTCCACTCATCATTTCAATGGCTACCCACTACTCACATGGACCACCCACACTCTAGATGGTCGATGACCAACTCTCAAGACCAAAACTTGGGTCTTTAAAAGGCTCACAATCCAAGACACAGGGTTTTCCTCCAGTTTTCAGGGGACTTGCAGTGATTGCACTTGAGTTGAACACATACCATCTGCCCAAGCAAGCTTTAATTGCTGTTGGCTCAGGGGATGCATAGACAGAAAGAGACACTTCCACCTGTCTAGGGAACAACCCCAGCATAGGAAACTCAGGCCAAAGAGGCTCACTCCAGAAATACAGCTCAATGAAGAAAATTGGAAAGTTTTATTGCTTGTCCTAGGCAGGTAATATTGAATGTCTTTGGAGGAAAGCCCCAAGACAGGAACTGACTAAAAGCAAATTACTGGTATAGCTTTTATTACGGCTCTATGTATAGTTCCTGCAATATGCCAACTGCTTTGGCTCTACTTTTCCCTTATCTTGTATATCTGACACTTTTCCTTTTAAATTCCTAGCAGTATGCAAGAAGGTATCTTGTACTGTCAGTAATGCTGTTATCCTTTAATAGAAAAAAAAAAATTAGAAGCTACCAAAAAAAGAGAGAGAAAGGAAAGGAGAAAGGCTATGAAAGAAAATGGCTTGATGCCTAGAAAACGTCAATATGTTGTAAAAGGAAAAGATTGCTAATTAGGCTCTTGCGTAGTCTATTCTAGTCCCCTCTGTGCTGCAAGAAATTTAACCCAGCTCACTTGGCTGATGGCTGGAGAAGTGGGAATACAGTGTGGGAGCTCTGGAATCAGATTATTGAGATGATGAATGAAGTAATGAGGCAGCGAAATGCAGCTGAATGCAGGGATTTCACTGTTGGGCTCAAAACATAGGGAAAAGATTCTTAAATTAAACAGAAGGCTGGTCCACCCACAGCTCATCATTTCACTTGGCTGTACTAAAGCCTCCCACCAAACTGGCCCCACATTGCTTGTCTGCTGAGCAATGCAAAGCAGGGGAAAGAGGCTTTGGAAAAGCTGAGTGCTACTCCAGATGCTCTGAGAGATCAGCCATGCTGGACTGTTTTGGAAGAGAGGAACAAAATGATGCAGAAAACACCATGAGAGCTCTGTGGGCCATGAGAAGACCTTATAGATGCACCCCTTGAGCTTCCAGACTTTAACATCTGCAGCCAAACTCCATGTTTCTGTGGGATAAGTAGGGTGCAAACCCATGCGGAGTGGAGAACATGATCTGGAGTTTGGGAAAGACAAATGGGATGGAAATGCACCTACCACAGCAGTGATCCCTGGAGGTCTCAACTCGACCCCTTGCACCTCCCACAACACAGGTGGGCTTTCCCGCGAGCCACTGGCTGGGGCTGGCACCTGTTCCTCCCAGGAAAACCGGGAGGAAAGTGACTCTTGTGGAGGACCTCCAGCACAGCTGCTTATGTCATCCCCATGTTATCCATCAACCTGATTCAGGAACAGCTGCTCCCAAGTCATTTTAGGTTTGCTAATGCTTGGTATTCTTTCCTGCACTTACAAATGACCTGCCTGCAGTTTCCGCTGCTGTGTTATTGTAATGACCTGGGTAAAATCTGTCATTTCCCAGAGATTTTGGTGACTTGAACTTAGTAAATGGTGTCCCACTGGTGATTTCGGTCAGAAAAGGCTATATTTTGAAATCCAACTACATGATCTTAGCTGGAGATCAGCAGCTCAGTTACAAACATTTACAGACATGAAAAATTATTTTGAAAAATATGAAAGCTACTTCTTACTCTCAGCATTGTATCTTCGGGCAGAGGCAGATGAAATAACATGCACACCAGAGAGAGAGCATCTCTGCTACTATGGAGTGATATGTACGTGTTCAGAAAGAAACGTGCAAGCTACCTGCTGGCCCGTCCAGGCAGGAGGCTTAGAAAGATATAAGTATATACAAATAACACATGGCTTAATTTGCATACTAATTAATCTGTAATATCTCATTTACATATATATTAATCTGAAGGTGTTATATAAAATGCTTGCTTTTAAGGAGTGTTAGTGAATACTTGACAGTCAGTCATTATAATCTTCATTGTGGGTTAAAAAAGGAATTAATAATGACTTTAGTTAATATGAAAGAGCAACTTCAAAAAGAGAAATGGAAAACATCTTCAGCCTCTAGTCATTAGGGCAAACTCCATCAAGGCGAAGGAATGTATTCAGCTTCGCTGTTCAGCGAGGTGACTCAGAGCTTCCTCCTGCCGAGTCAGACGGGCTCATCACGGCCACATCTTCCCCTGGGCAGGTTGCTCATGCCATCAGACACTTAAACACGCCATGAATGTGGGTAATTCACCCTCAATTTAGTGTTGCCTTTCTCCTGGAGACTGCAGCAGCCATCACGGCAGCACTGCAAACAGGCGGCACAGAGGGAGGAGATGTCTCAGCTAAGTCAGGGCAGGGTAGAGGCAGGGGGAAAAGCTGGGGGGTTTCTGCTCAGCTCGCAGCCTGCACTGGGCTCAGGTGGAAGTGTGAGGAGGCTACAGACCACTGCCCCAACCTGGCCGAGTGTTTACACTGAAACAACACGAACCAGATACGCTGCTTCATCAGGAGGGTGATATTTTGTGGAGTTCTGGCCAGTCTGAGGGCAGTTCTTCAGGGAGACTTTGGGGACGCGAGGCTTCCAGGGTGCTTTGGACTACATGTGAAGCCAGACACAAACTCTCATGTTTCTGACCCATGTGTCTGGGGACAGGGTTTTGTTGTGGGCTGGAAGGGAATTTTCAGTTAGAAGGTCCCAAAAAAATGCCTAAACCCATAAAAAATGGATTTAGTGGCACTGGTCCACTAAATCTGTGACCTCAGATGTAGACAACTTACACTCACGCTAGCGTTGGTACAGGTGCTGTACCTGCATGGGATGGGGAGAGGGCTCAGCAGAGGGCACAGGGGCTCAAAGGGGATCCCAGCCAGGAGGACTGTCATTGCCTTGCCTTTTGGGCAGCGTTTCTATCCACAGAAAGGAGTTTGCTGAACAAGAGCAATATGATTTTAAGACGACTATCATTTACTGTGCAAGCTGCCATGGCAAACTGTGATTAAAGGTGCTCTTTTTGCTAAGACACAGCTCTTTTTTACTGCAAGCTCTGCCTTTAAATTCTGCTGATATTTTGAAAAGGACAGGCGCAGCGGGAGGGCAATGGGGGCAGGAAAACATCTCCAGGCAAGCCATCTTTAACTGGAAGGAAGCGTGGTGCACTCTTCTCTTTGGGGGGGAAGGTGACAACTGTGGTGACCAAGAGGAATGATATGGCTGTGGATTTTGGGAAGAAGCCTGTCATGTTTGCATTTCATGGAGGGGAAAGCTCACATACTGAGATATATGCTCCCAGGTAATGTTATAGGCCCATTAAATCAAAAAAATATTTAAGAAATCTATATTGACATCAACTCCCAGTAGGCTCATCCGTTATGGTGTTGCGCAGATTAAATCCACCCTGCATGGTTCCAGTCCTCCTTGGTGGGGTGACCAAAGGGACTTGGGTTATGAGACTTGCCAGCTGGGGGTCATTTTGGGGGAAGTTGGCTTGCGTCACACAGCAAGAGGAGGAGAGAAAAGAAGATGAACATCAGCCTGCCTAAAGCTCTTGCTCTGGGAGATCTTGTCCTGGGGGAAAACCTTGCAAATCCCGCAGCTTGCCGAACCAAGCCGGCATCCCGCAGGCGAGCGGGCTCATGCAGAGCAGCTGCCTTCCCCGGTGCTGCCCGGCTGCAGCTGTGCTGGCAGTTCAGCCAGGGCCAGGGGGAATCCTCCGCACTGAGGGCTGCTTCCTTCTCTCCGCAGCTGGTCCCCCTGACCGCCATCTGGAAATACCTTTCCTCTTGCCTCGCTGCCAAGGAACAGCTTGCTTACACCTTGCTTCTGCATACCCCCCCTCTTGCCAAATTTCTCCATGCAGTCCCCAGTGAACAGCACAACTCCCTCTTCACTTATTTGTTTTTACTGCTTGTCTATGAGCTTTCCAGAGAGTGCTTCATCCTCAGAAAAATATCCTTCCCGTTAGCACTTCGGATGCTGTTAGCCCAGCAAAAGCCTTTAAGGGATATGGATTCTGGACCGCCACGATTTTAAAGAGGGCCTAGAGAGATCATAGTGCTAATTTTAAACAGATGGGCTTTGACACTAAAAGATACCTTGATTAAATTAAATCTGTGCTCAGCAAAACTCTGACATAACTACAGTGACCCTATTTATAGGAGATGCCATTGCACTGGTAATCCGTAACGCACGTACTCTACTCAAGTTCATTTTGGTATTGCCTGAAGGAAATGAACAGCACTGTGAAAACATAACATCTTTTTTTTTTTTTTTCTTTTTTTTGAAGTGAGTTAAGCAGCAGGTAAGAGTTTCTCTGCAAGGAAGGAATTACGCCCACGTAGCAAATGCCATGGGAACAGCGGTGCTCTGAGCACTCGTTCCCAGCTGCCTCCATGGGGAGCTCCCCAGGGAGCCCCGGCCGTGCGGCTCCTGCGCCTCTGAAAGCACTGTAGCACCAGAGAGAGCTGAGAAGCAGGAATGCAAAATATGCATTTAAACTTTAAAAATTAATGTTGACATTTATTTAAAAATGTGAGTTGGCAGCTCTCCACTGGTTCACTGAGTACATTAACTTAGTCAAACGCCCATTACTTCCTCTCCTTCCCACTAACAAGAATGTTTTGAAAAGGCGAGCTCTGCAAGCTCCGCAGCAAAGCCTATACCCCTTCTTTTTTTTTTTTCTTTCTTCTCATCTAAGCTGCTGACTGCAAAGACTATTTATAGAGAGGGGATCAGAGGGTTGAAGAAAATCTACATTAGGGTGCTCTAAAATTTAGATACGAGAAAGGATTGTCTCAGGGTCAAGATTTATAAAACGGAATTGTGGGCTCAGTCCTGCCTCTCCTCTGCCTCTGTGCATCTGAGCAAGCCACCCACCGCCCCATATTGCTTCCCAACAGCCCTCCCTGCAAGGCTGGGGAGCCTTGGTACATTTCTCCACTCAGGAGGCTCTGATCTGTGGGAGTCACAGTAATACAAATGCTTTCCCAGGGAAGTTCATACCTAAAGCTGTTCCTAGATGCTATCCCGACACAGCTCTGACCCTTGGGTCTCCAGCCAGGGCTGTCCCTCCCCTGCGTGAGCCCCAGCTCTCAGGCTGTTCACGTCAACAAACACCAAGCCCCATGTTTTTGCAGTACCATCTGTGATATTTGGGGTGCAGCAGTTCTTTGAATACAATTGCGCAGTAATGAGCACATTTTGCAGCTGTCTTTTGGACATGGGAGATATAACTACAGAGCTGCTTGGGGAATTCCTAGTGCATCCGCTGTTATAACATCACAGTGTTCAGACATATGAGCTGACAAATTTTGTAGCTGTAAACAGCAGAGGCTTGCTGAGAATCTGGACACCAGTGTATAAAATGGGAGTACTTTCCTAACGTGAAGACAAGTGAAATCCGTATGGTCTTTCCAGGCAGTCTGTCAGCCCACTGGAAAGCCTGCAGCTGCTATATGGGAATAGTGTAATTCCAATATTGTCAGCTCCCAGAAGGACTTAGCACTGAACAATGCATTAGATACTGCTTTCAGAAGCTAGTTTCGTAAGCCTATGGAAATAGCTTTTAGGCTATGCTGCGGCTGTAATGAAATGAGAGAGGAATATCCTTAAATAAATCTTTTATGATTACAGGTATGTCGTCTATAGACCTCTGATTTACAGACCTGCTCTGAGCAAAGCAGCCAATTAATCTCCAGAAAAAAGCAGACAAAATCACGTCCAACAGTGTATTTCCCAGTAGGTAACAGGCCAGGTTCTGTGCTCCTTTACCAGCTAGAAAAGTCACAATAACTGGAGTCCTTGTCTTCAGTCCCACAAAGTTACTTCAGAGTCACACCAAATTAACAGAGATAAGATTTTGACCCAATTACAGCTTTTAATTATTTTCCCTTTCAACATATGGTTTGCAAGTTTTTCTTTGGAAAAAAAGGATATGGTTTCATTTTTGAGGAAATTGTGCTGAAGTGCATAAGGAGCTGAATCCCATTGTGCCAGTGGGGAACCGCTGGGGTTCCAGAGGGAGGAAGGGACTGCAAGAGGTGAGGCTGTATGCACCGAGCACGCAGCCCACCTCTGCCATAAGGGCTACATACAGCCGATGAACACAAAACCCATTGATGACGCATCCTTCGTGATGCATCCTTCTACACGTTGCTGCTGCTGCTGCCATAGGTTATGTCCATGTTACTAAACTAGTTAAGCCCAAGTGGGGAAAGCTCAGTGCCTTCTGCACCAATGCTCAGCACGAGTGAGCAACCTGTGCCGCAGTGAGGCTACCCCATGTGGGGGTCTCCCCTTCCCCCTGTATCAACCACAGTGCCAACCTTGGGGCTGATTTAAGATGAGACTCCTGCTTTATTGACCCTGTGCACTTCTCCTACACAAATAATCTTTACATTGCTCTGGAGAGAATGGGATGGATTTTACCCAGATGGCAGGAAAATAACATTGCGGATAACCACCACTGAAAGCCCTGTTATGAGTCTTTTGCTGTGCAATCTCAGCTGTATATTTTAGCAAAATACTCACCCTCCAATCCTAAATCTCATTAAAAAACAAAATTAAAATGGAAACATTCACTCTTCCTATCTTGCAAGCTTATTGCATGTGTTACATGTGGGTGGTGAGCATGTTAGATAAAATTTAGAGCATAATTTCCTAAGAACTGAAATGTCACCAAGAAAAGGATTGTAAATAATGAAACTTTAAAAAGAATCTCTGATCTCTGTAACAGATAATTATATTTTAATTCTGACTTATAGCTCATCCAATTGCTTACATTTAGGGAAAAACAATTCTTTTTTCTTATTACATGGAAATTAGATCAATCAGGTGAAAAGCCTCACAGCTTGGAAAACATGTACCAATGTTCAGAGATGTGATAAAAGCCCATGAATCTGCTTCAGTTTGTAGCCCTTTTTATTGTTTTTCCTCAAATATTTATAAGAGATCTATGTTCATAAAAATGTTGTTTGAAAAGTTTGCTAGAGATACCATAGAACACAGAGTTGTTGAGGTTGGAAAAAAGGGTTCATGGAACAACTCCTACAGAGTCAGGCTGGTGGAAGAAGCTGTAAATCTCTTTTCCTCACTGTAGGTTTTTCAGAGAGCCAGCCAAGTACCAAAATTAGTATAAGATCACATGATTGCTCAAACATGGAGTTAGAAGAATGACTATTAAATGGTAAATACTCAAAGCAAATAGTTTATCCATAGCCCCAACAGACAGGAATATGCTGGCAAAATGCTTTGGATCTGATTTGAATATAAAAGGAAAAAATACAGAGACCTCAAACACTGCTTTGGTATCATTACAAAGAGTAAAAATGGACAAAATGCATCAAATACATTATTGCAAATGCTTTGCCTAATGACTGATACCACAAAGACATACACATACAGAGTCATTTTTTTTTCAAAGCAGAAAAAAATAGCTGCAGAACAACTTCCAGATAACTCATTTCAACCATTATGTTCTCTTATTTTTGGTCTTCCACCATCCTGCATTGTGCTAAACAAAATCGAGATCAGTGCTTTACAATTCTCTTCCTAAAAGGGACTGTACAACACCGTGGCAAGAACCTTAAATTATCTACCCAGGAACCCACCACAAACATGGATGTTACTACAGGAACTCAGAACAAGTCCTCATCACTCCTAAAGGCTGCACCCCATTTTCCACTGGCCTTGCACTAGGGTCCCTCATTTGCCTGAGCATAGCTGCGCAAACCCTGCTGGGTGAGTGTGTGCATCCCCAGGTAGCTGGCACTGGGGAACGCCCTGTAAATAGCTGTGTTTTCTGTTTAGTGGCTACCTCAAATGTTGGGGGGGGGGGGGAATAAAAATCATGTTGTATTGGCACAAACCAGTGTTTTTCCATCTTTTCTTGGCAAGAAATAATCAAGCTAACATGACAAAAATAAAAAGTGTCTATTTAAGATCTGACTAAACAATCCTTTTTTGTGTTTGTTAACCAGTCTCCTGATCAAAGCTGGGCTACTCTGTACATGAGGATACCATTGAAAATTTAAAAAATGGGTCAATTTTCCCCCCTTTTCTTCCTCTTCCCTTCTCCTCCAGCCAAACTCCTGAACAGTTCACTGCCAGCCGTCCTTTGCATCTCTGTGACCTCCATTCCCACCCACCTCTTCTTTTCTTCTGAGATTTCCTTTCAGCTGAGAATCCGTCCCTTTGAGGGGAGGTGTTTTGCCATAAAGACACGATTGTCTGAGATTTCAGTATTGGCCTAGTTTAGCATTTGATGTCATTCCTTTGCCTACTGACACTGAATTGCCTTTGTATTAAACAGGACAAACCCAGGGAAACAAATTTTAAAATCCCATCTTTGCTGATACAAGACATGACCAGAAACCGTCAGATGTACCAGCTTAATTTCACTTCCTACCGAAAAAATAACCTTTCCACAACATCTAGAGCCCTGATGGTGACCACAGACTCCCCCCAGGTAAACACAAGGAGGCAGAGAAAAGTGTTGCTTCAGGGCTGTCCCTGGATGATTTGTGCCAGCACGTGAGACAGTTTTACAGTCCAAAAAGACAAGTAGTTGTGTGAAAATGGAACATTTCCAAACAAGAGACAAGGTGAATTTCTTAAACACTGCAAAACTGACTAGTAAATTTTTTAAATAACTACATATGTTTTATTATCTTGGACTTTTTAATGCCTCACATCTCTAATTGTAGTAGTAATTATTAGCTCAGTTGATGAAAGCTTTGGAACCAAGATTGTGTGGGAGTATTTCAAGTCATGAGTTAAGTCTTTTAACTCAGGAATTGCCAGTGATTAATTAATTTTTCCATTTAAGCACAGAAAAGCTGAAATATTATTTCCTTGAACTGTATTTGTGCCTGGTGGTTCTGAGCTAATTACTACTCTGTGAGCATCTTTAAATCAAATTGAGAGGTTTCCAGGTGTACATATCATGAGGTCTGGTAAATCCTTCAACATCTGCTTGCAAAAGGATTACTGAACTTGACTGATGATGCTGTTCTTCTGAAGGTCTATCCATTACGTACCTACAGCCATTAAAGGCACTACAAGTGCAATGGCAGTAAAGAGCTTAGGCTTGTGGAAGTTCTCACATAAATAAAGATTATACTCATAAATGTCTGGTTTGGAAATCATCCACCTTAATTTTGCTGGACAGAGACAAGTTCTTGGTCAAAGCCTTGGAAAAATACAAGTATGTGCATAAATCACTGGTTCACCAGCTACAACTGGTGGAAGAAGCCACAATTCCATAAGGAACTGTAACAACCGCAGCTCACCGGTGAGCTAACCTGGCCTGGGGCTGGGGGTGGTTTGGCCCATTTCTGTAATTTCAGCTCCAGACAGGGTTCTCTTACCTGAGCAGCAGAGACTGACACACAAAGAGAGGGACACACAGGACACAGGGAGCACCAAAGAGGTGCTGAGGACACATGGCACCGCTGGAGCTCCAGCTCCCCGCACATCCTCAGTGCCACAGAAACGGGGGCTTGGGGCAGCCCAGCACTTCAGCTGCTCTCCTAACTCATGTCTTTCCACAGCACTCCTGGGTTCCCTACCAGGACCATATGGAGACACCTTCTCTCTCAAGGACAGAGAACAGGAAAGAGACCAAAAAGGGCTTTTTTTCCAGTGGCAAGGAATAATTATTTTAAAAGCAAGAGAGAGCATCTTTATTAGAGTGCTAATCCTCCTGCTGCTTGGCTCTTTATCTGTCCCCCGAGGCTGATTTCCTCTTCCTTAAGGATGCTCCCAAGCACTAACACATCCCCAAGCTGCTTCCTGGCCCAGTTAACCTTTCCCTTCCTGGTTCAGGGCTTGGGGACCTGCTAACCTGGCAGTCTCCTCGCCTGGACAGGGACAGTGGCACTTGCCAGCACAGCACTCTACTGTGATGTTGCACTGGACGAGTACCACCACCACGGGGACAGAAGCAGCCGTGTCAGTAAAGGGACCAACATATGTTCTGGGCCTCAAAAAACACATTTTACAATTTCTGTAGCACACTGAAGCCTGCTCCTGGGTCCTGATCCTTGCTTCCAGCACAATTTCTGTATTTTCTCCACTGAGTCTCAGATATAAAAGACAGAAAGAGGCCTAAGAGCAGAACTGGGACCCAACACTGCTCTTTCCAGGAGCAGAAACAAGACCTCTAGCTTTCCCCGCTCATATCGAACAACCCCAAACCCCTGCGCAATGCAGCCCCACGTGCTCTGGCTTGCCCCAGATGCTGCCGTCTGCCTGGCCCATCAAGACAGCTCTAACCGCAGAGGCAGATGGCACCACAGCTGCGGCCCTGAGGTTAGGCCACTCTTTCTGGGAGAAAGGCTTGAGCCCCTCAGTGTAGGGTATGCCACCACTGCCTCCTACATCCTTCAGGATGTTCCAGAACACAAATGCATCTCCAAACACTTCCTGGCCCCAGTTAACTTTTTTAAGCTCTGCCACCAAGCAATGATAGTGAGTGACCCCAGTCTGATCATCATAGCTTGCTCCATTTCTTTTTTTTTTTTTTTCCCCTGTTGTTTTGCTTTGAAAGCAAGTATCAGATGCTCACAATCTAGGCGAGCAAGCCAAGATCCTGGTCCTAACTGGAAAGAGGTCTCTGCTTGCAGTCCTGATGCAGATGCCTGCACAGCAAGACAATATGCAGGGCACAGTCCTGTACCCAGGTATCTCCTGTGGCTCACTCCGAGCTGGGGATGTTGCCTAGATCTCCACTCCACACTGTGCAGGGGAGAAACCAGACAGCCCTGGGTCCTTGATGCCACACTGCATCCTACCTAGATGGGAGAAATGGGGACAGCTACCTTGAAAACATACAAACCACTGAGCTGATCTAACCCTTTGCCTTTGGCAAAGCTTGACAAGAAGATGTGAGACCTTCCAAGCTGGACAAGTGTTGGACAACCTGCTCAGATATGAACCTACTCAGCTAGAAGTTGGATTTGGGCCAAAAAGACCTCCTTCCCTTTCAGCTCTCTATCTCAACTAGAACATTGTATTCCCATATTTGTTGTGGTCTATTACTCCTTACTGGTAATCCAAGATTTATTAAAAATGAACATCTGTTAACCAGAGACACTAATCTCATCCAGATTTGTAAAGTTCTTGGGTGCAAATTATCCTAGACTACTAAATTATAAAAATGTAACTCTCCTAAATCTTACTAAGTATTTTGTTCAGTGGCTTTTAAGTAAAAATTTCCTTTTCCTCATCTAGTATGAGTACAATTCTCTGCTTTAGTTCAAGAACAGCACAAAAAAATTTAATCAAACTTGTTTGGTTTTTCTCTGCATCATTACACTAAATTAAATCAATAACTTTCAGGTGGGAGAGAGAAATCCATAATTTTCTTGTTAGCTCTTTGTGCAATCATCTTTCTTTATTAGAGACACCTGAGACCCATGTCAGAATGTATGTTAATATATAGGCCAACTTCTAAACTGCTTGCTTTATTATTCATGTTTTTTGAGTGCTGTTGCTAACTATCATGTTGGAGGGCTGGTGGGCTATAAGTGGAATCATTAAAAATAGCTCATTTTAGTAATAACACAGCACTATTCGTATTTTATTCAGTATGTAACGGTCCACAGGAGACTCTCATGCTTTCTTATTTGCCAGACTGTCTCTTCTAAATGTCATTGTCAACCACTCACATCCAGATCATCCTCCTGAGCAAAATGGGCTTCATAAAGCCTACCATAACCAAAGAAGCTAAACAGATGGTACACTGCATCCCTGCAATTTCCTCAGGCTTCATTTTCATCCTTTTAAAATAACAGCTCCCCTTGAAGTAAGCATATCCATTTATATTAAAACATGAAATATAATAATTACAGAAACTACGGAACAATTCACTCAGTCATTGAATGAGTAAGATAAATAAATTCAGGAGCAGGTAACTAGACCGAAGAGAGAATTCCAGGTTTTCTGCTAGCACGTATAGCATCAGTTTGTTAAAAGAGCACAAAAGCCCCCAGCCTTGCAGGCTGGCCTTTGAAAGTACCAGCTCTGAGACATGAGCTCACAGCTCCAGCTGTGGAGCTTTTCCAGCTTACTCTTAGAGCTGCCTCTTCTTCACCATTCAGAAAAGTCATGTGCAAGTCCCCTGTCCTACTTCATAGTCCAGTGTTGAGCCTAAACTGATGCCAAAGATGTCTCTGTGGCTCATGCCAGACCACATGCCACAGCCCACCATACCACATCCAGCTATACGCTCCCTTGCCCTTGACTTAGCTACAAGAACTTAGCTATAAGGTACTTAGCATCTACATGGCACAGCCACTGCTGTCCCAGTCGAGACAGCAGTGGGCAGCTGGATGGAGAACTGCTGGTCTACCCAGCAGCCTCACCAAAGGACTCAAGAGGTTCTGTGCATCAGCCCCTGTCCACTGCCTCTCCAGGACCAGTCCTTCAAGCAGCTTTAACTCAATAAACATGCCACTCCTGGTGAGAAGTCCCATCCGTGAAAAGCTGCCTGCAGGTATTTTGCCAGTTGACTACCCTGCAGCCTGGCTTACAGAGGGGAGTTAGAAATGTGGTGCATTCAGCCATAGCTTCTAGTTCAGGATGACCAGTTCTTCTATTTTCATCTCCTTGCCTGTCTGATTTATTTGGATTATAAACTCCAACCCTTAATACAGTTTATACAGTTCTTAGCGTAAGGAGATGCTAATCTTTGTGCGAGTAACTGTAATATAAATGAGAGTAAATCAACATCACAGGAATATATTAGCTGAACTGTTTCATTCATGGAGATTAAGAGAAGAAGATTATACTGGTGTTAAACTTTTTGAACTTCAAAAAATACAAGACACTTGCTTGTTCCTTTTTCCAGGGATATTATTTTGTTGAAGGTTCATCGAGTGTCCTTGCAATGAGCCTCTAAGCTGTTCCGAAGGATCCTCCCTCTCTGATACAGGCACCTGTGGGGCTGCCCCACGACAGCTGTTCAGCATCACACTGGGACATTGGTAATAATAGTACTTGCTGCACTTACATAGCATTTTATACTTTCAAACCTCTTAAATTAATTAGTTACAGAGTTACAGTATGGATCCAGGCAGGATGTGAAAAAGAAAATTATATCCAGAGGAAACTACAGGGGGAATTTGGGGAAACGTAATGTAATTACCCAATTTGGAATCTGGCCAGAGCTCTGCTGCTAGAAACACCATGGGATCTCTAATGACCACACACGGTCAGGACCTCAGCTTCATGGCTGCTCCAAGAGATGAGGAAAGCCCTAACAAAATGTGCTCAGTCATCAGGTACAGGAAAGGGATGACTGTACGAAATCCAATTTCCCCCCTAGACGCCTCACAGCTCCAGGCTCAGGGCTGGGCTCGGCAACACCACAGGAGCTCATGTCAAGTCAGACCTCAGGAACTTCAAAATTCTTTTCAATTAAACAGTTCCAACTTTTGGTGATATTTACAAATGATCCAACCTCCTAAGTCCATTAACTGGTCTTAATTGGGTTAAAATCCCCAAGCAATTAGTCATCTCAGTGTTCCCCTCTGAACCCCCCAGCGCACACGCATGTTTTAGCTACAACAAGCACATCAGGTGGTTGCATTGCTGTGCTACAGCCCTGCTCCGTGCCAATTCAGAAATGTTAATGCCGTGTAGACATGCAGATGTCACAAGGGGCCAATTTTAGGATAAACAAAAAGGGACCACTAATTAGATGGAAAGGGTAGAAAGTGATTACAATTCCTGCTCACAGAAAGCAAGCAAAATGCTGACAAAAACCAGTCTTGCCAACAATGTATGCCACATCTTGGGCTGGTGGGGAAAGAGATATTTCAGCTTCGGAAAATGCATGGGGCATTAAACCCCACATGCTGGTTTGGAGCAGAATACCCACAGCCTGATACTTTTTCACGCAGCTGGATTTCTGCATTTATTTTTTAGTTTCTCACCAACACCTGAACACGGATGCTGAGGGATATTTCGCTGATTTTAAAACATGACATGCAAGGAGGGGTCCTGGCAGCTGCCTGCCTGAGCAGCCTGGGAACTCAGCTTAGTCCAGAGAGCCCTGGAGCAGCTCCAAGATGGTCCGGGGGGAAAAGGGGGAGTCAGGCAGCCTGCCTAGCAGACCAAGGACCCTCTTGTGCCTGCCAAGGAACTTAGACTCTCAGGCCTCATTGTCATCTTTCCTATTGACTACTGAGTGCTGAAGGTGTAGGGAGTAAGGAGATGCTTTGTTACATTAAAAAAAAAAAAAAAAAAATAAAAAGGAAGAAAAAAAAAATCAACAAAATTGGTTTATTTTTCTCAAAAAAAACCCCAAACAACCCAGAGTAAATGGAGTTTTCCAACATGCTGGCAGAGAGTTTCTCATGAGCTCTTCTGACAAGTTGCTGCGTCCCTCATCTCACCAAGCGTCACTCAACCCTCCATGGCCGCAGCACAGGAGGAGCCACAGCACAACTCCCCACTTGACCACGCACACGGCTCCAGACGCCAGCAGGCACCGCCCAGCGCAGGAGGTGCGAGAAGCCTCTGCATGCACAACCTGCTGCTGGAACGGGCCAGGTTTGCCCTTGGAGCTTAGCGGATGCACTCTGCTTCTCATAACTGCATTGTGCCACAGCCCTGCTCCTGCCTCAGTACTGCACCCAAGACATCTGCTCCTTCCCTCTCCTTGTCACAGTGGAACCCGAGAGCCTTCCAGAAGAGTCTCGAGGGACCTGAGAANTCCCAACATGCGAGATGCAGTGGAGCTTTATTTTTCACAATGAACGTTGGTAGATAAGCAATAGAAAGCACATAAAGGACAGCTTTTGATAATGTCACACTCTGCTCTGACAGACTGTGGGGACTGACTCCTCTCATTTACACCTCTGTCACATAAGCATCACTCTACCAACTTCCACAGATTTATTCTTGATTCATAACAGCATATGTAAAACCAAGCTCAGACTTTTGCCTCCACTTTCAACTCTGGAGGATCCTCATCTCTTGCAGTTCTTTTCAATCCATACACGAGCATATCTAGGGTTTATTTACCCATTATATTAATTCCAGTTGTGTTTGCAAAACTCTGTCATGGCAGGGAATACTCTCCAAGCCTGAACCGCTGCATTTGCCACGCAGATGAGTCCCAACTGCAGATTGCCCTGCATACACGTTTTCACTCGGTACCACCAACACAGCCCCCATAACCCTCTGCTTGCCAGTCTGTTCAGCCAGCCATAATTAAGTTGTTCACCTCTGTACCCGGCTTTGACATGCTTTTGGCAATCATCGGCATTTCTCTGCTGTGGTTTTCCATGCCCTGCTTAAGCAATAGGGGTGGGACTGGAATCCCATTATCCCCAGCACTAGTATACCCACAATAGCTTCCTCCACCCAAAAAAACCACACCACACTAACCCGTGTTTGAACATGGGACCTCCAAGGCATCTTTTGTGAAATTAGGATATGGCAGCTGGTTTTGCATAGTACAGAGAGCCTTTTTGTTGGATTAAAATTAATTGTTTCTTGGACTATAACTTTGAAGTGACAAAGCAGCAGAGAGCTGGAGAAAGAAGGGAGGCTGCTGCTTGGTCGGTGAAAATAGCAAGTCTGAACCTAAGCAACTCTGGGTGACACAGCTGGATGCAGTGAGGACATGGGATCCAACCTCAGCGTGATGCACACACTTAGCTGTGCCATACCTATGCTGTAATGAGCTGCCAGACCACAAGGTCATCAGCAGCTCTGTTAGCTTGCTTTTATTGAAAAGGGCTCAGTGCTCTGGTCAGGGTAATGTGCTCCCTTGTACGCACAGAAACAAGCACAAAAACCTGCAGTGGGTGTCTTCAGCAGCACAGACTACTGCAAACACATCACATCTGACCTCCCGTTATTTTACCAGCCTTTCACAAAATTCAGAGTTATATTCAAGATCTCAGCTCTCAACTCTGAAGCATTCGGTAGCCCTACCCTAGGACACCCACACAGGCATTTAAAGCTCTCGGGTACAAGGTGTTTCCCCCATTGTTGCTGCTTTGGCACAGCAGAGCTCTGCCTGAGCAGCAGGTTTGCCTCTGGGACAGTAAATTTTCTGTTGGAGACAGCTGGAGGTAGTGGGACAGGCAATGGGAAGAAACAAGCAGTGCGACACTTCTAGCATGAGGCTCATCTTCCAGAATTAGCTATTGCCAATGTAAAAAATTATACACATATATTCCTAAAACTCTTCCAAAACAAAGGAACTACTGACCACTTTCTCTCCTGAAAGCTGTTACGGAAGGACCGAGATGCAAGCAGGCACGACTACAGGAGCTGCACAGTCACTGCTGAGAGCAGCGCGGCACAGCAGCCCGCAGGGAAAATCATTGCACAGCAAAAACTCAAGGGGAGAATAATCTCAGGGTATTCAGCTGTCTCAGTCATTCCTGTGGCTTTGTCTGGGCTCCTTTTAATAAGACCCAACAGTTCACGACTGCCCTACCTCTCTCCTTACAGAGAAAGCTTTGTAAGGCCACGTGTCTCTCCTGGTCCTCTGATTTCCCTCTCGCAGAAGCCAGAGTCTCAGTCCAGTGTGAGTCTGAAGAGAAAGGTGTATCGAGCCTTGGGCTCTTCAGGGCAGATGAGAACATAAGAAAACCGGTTGTAGCATACAATTAAGGAAAATGCAAGACAACTACAAAAGCTAACGAGGTCCATGACCCTCTCTAGGAGGGTCAGATGCAAATGTGAGGGGCAGAGGCTTGATGGTGCCTGTTAATGGGGTGCATCCAGTGGCATGCACAGTCCATCCGTTGACAGCCTTTGCCCCAGGAATGTTGCCCTAAACTCTCTGCGGCCATGCTGCTGACACAGGGCATGAACCAGTGGCTTTTGACTCTGTCAGATGGCACCAAAACTGATATACATCTTCTGTGGCTGTTTTGTTGCTTTTTGGTCTGTTTTTGGTTTTTTGCCTTTATTTTTGTTTGTTTGTTTGGGGTTTTTTTTGGTGGGGGGGTTGTTTTTTGATTGTTGGGGTTTTTTTTAGAAGGATGCACTGGTTTGATCTAAGGTAATCCCAAGATCATGGATACATTTCATATGTTTTCTTGTAAGTCAGTACTTCAAGGACAGCCTTTATGTTATGGCCAGTCAGGCAGTGACTGCAAAAGAAGTTAGGGCATGATGCTGGTATACCGACTTCAGCAGATCCCACAGCAACTTCAGTGGGAGTTGTGCTATGGGCAGAGCTTGCCCTTGAATGAGCAAGGCAAGAGAGAGATGAAGAGCATAGCCTGCCCTGGAGAGAGGCTGGGGCACCACTAGTCCATCCCTAGTCCTGCTTTACTCCTTTCTGGCTGCATATAGCAGCAAATAATCACAGTCTTAAATGGTGCAGCTCATTCCCACAGCCTTCCACATTTCCTAGAGAAAGAAGCCGGTGTCTGCACTCATCCCAGGTCAGGGTAAGCCAAGGGAAGCCAGGAGGAGGTCTGACTTCCCAAATCAGCGGACAACAATAAGAGCACCTGGCTTTATTTCAGGACTGTTTTGCTACGTACCTAAATCTCTCTCATAATACTGAAGCTCGGGCAGAAAACAGATTGTCATCTCCCTGAGCTGTCAGCTCCCTGTGGGGCATCACCGCCGCCAACGGTACCCGGGAGCAGCGCAACCCCTCTCTCCAGCACACAGCCTGCTCCACAATTCCACGTGATCTCCTGTACATCAACCCATTTTACTTTGCTAGATAAGTTATCTTTTAGCGAAAGGAAGGGAATTAGGTTTCATCAAACAGCTTTTCAACAAGTTGTCACCATCTTAATGATTTAGGATAGGCAGAACACCTCATATTCCCAGTTGCCCTCATGCCACCGCAAGCTGCCAGTCCGTGTGAAAGCACAGCCCACTGTAGCATCTGGAAAGGTCAGAGTTGAAGTGTTTTCATAGAAAGATAATCAAGCCATATGATAAATGCCTCATCAGGAGGAAATGTCAGCTCCTGAATGAGGACAGTTATTGCAGAAGACATTTCTTTACCTAAAGGAAGCAGGTTAATATACCTCCAAATTACTATTTATCACCCCATATGATGTTCAATTTCCAGGGTAATTTCCACCGTGCTTTCTATAGCATGTGTGGAAATCAATTCAGAAATCAGTACATTCATAATTCTGAATTTTTACAACAGCAAGTCAAAAACCAATTAAGAAAAGCCACAACAAAGCAAAAGACCATTTAATAAGCAAAAATAATATTTTGAGATGGGCATTTAAAAAAATGTCAGTCCTCTGCAAATCCTTGTCAGTTCAAATTCAACATATTACTTGAACACACCATCTTTTGCAGCCTTGGGAAAGACACAAGAGGGACTGTGCCTTGGGGTCCAGCAGGGAAGGCAGAGGGTGACAGTTGAGGGGGGCCTAAAGCAAAGAATTTGCAAGAAGCACAGAAGTCGTTTTAAAAAATGTCATGAAGGTAGCAGCAGCAGATACTAGGTATAAAAGCACGAGAGAGTTCATACAGGAGGCCTGGGAGAAGAGTCAGAGAGGCGGCTTGTTGTGAAGGAGGCTGACAAGTGGTGTAAGAATTGGAGAGGGCTGGAAAAAAGTCACAAAATCACAGTGAGAAAAGAGGGTGATGCCGCTCAGAAGACCTGAAAAGTTAGAGCCAAGTGTGTTTAAGAGCACCACACATTAGGAGAGTGATGGAGTGACAGAGAACTTCAGACTCTCAGAACGAGGAGTAATTTCCTTTCAGGAAATACGTGACCTTTAAAAAAAATAAAAAATCCATTTATGAACATTTTCCAAGGGGCTCTAAAACATAAGCGACTCTTTTCAAGCTTTTAAATGACTTGCAAAGCAGCCTAGACTATTTTTACTGCAATGTCCTTCTCCTTCCTTTCCTGGGCTGAAAGTCCTCCTCCTTCTCAGGTCCTGCTGCATGTGGTGATGGGAGCCTGCTCATGATCTGCTGAGACTGGTCACCTCCAAAAGCCCTCCCTGCGCAGCCCCTGCCCTGGGGTACATGAGAATAAACTTCCACTGGCTTGACCACTTCTCCAGTAATTAAAGAGAAAACAAATGATGCTCAGAGGCACTGCTTAGAGCCCTGCGCCGCTAACACTGCTGAGCTCTCTCCTGATTTCACTCTTAATTTTTACAGCCCGGTCCTCCAGTTTTACATTTCCCAAAGTTATTCTGTGACCAGCTCCTAAGCCTTTCACACCTGGTGAAGAGATTCAAACCAGCTATATTTCCTCCTCAGCAACTCTCAAGTCATTCAAGGTATACACACACCTTAGCCTTGCTGACAAGACCTACTTTGGGCCATGTTGTTCCGCACCCACCACTTTGCTCTAATAACAGTTACATTTTACAATTTTCAAAAGCTGTCAGCATCATCGAACTTCCAGACCTAATGTTCTTGTCTTCTATTATGTGTGTTGAATTACTTGTGCCACAATTAAGTCTTTATTTAGCTGAAGGCAGCTTACCTCCATGGCAGTGTGTCATTTGCTCCCTAGCAGAGTAGTAATCTAATCAAATAACAGTGTCAGTCTAAAAATATACATATGGACATTAAAAAAAAAAGTCTCCAACAGTGTCTTGTAAGATAGACACATTCTGCATGGTAAACTATCACTCTGATAGGATAATTGGTTTGGTTTGATCAAAACTGCATGCTCTTACAGAACCGAGCGTCTGGCAGTACTCACAGCTCAGCATTAAAAGAGAAGATTGTCTTTGTCAGATCTGTCATAAAAACTGAAAAAGGAGAGACTGGACTGTACTGAGCAAAAATGAAGGGATGTCCTCTAAATCCAAAAGACTGTGTGCCTTATTTATCCTGGTGCTGTACGTTTAGTCTCTACTGTAAGTTCTCTACGATCTCTTTTGATGTCTTCTATTAAAGAGAAGGAAAACTGCTAGCAAAGACATCCCACAGCCGTCCTATCCATTTCTTCCTGCCTCTTTAGAAAGACCACGATGACCTGAGCACTGCTACATCATGCAGGCAATGAAAAATCAAATTATGCTACTTGCACCATTAATTGGAAAATGCATATCGTTTTATTACCAACTAGTAAAATGACTCTTGAGTGCTACAGCTGACACACTGCAGGGTTGCAGACAGCAAAGGGGGCAGAGATCAAGGCAATTAGCTGCCCTGATGTCCTCATCTCCCAGCTACAGCACTTCCGAGCACCAGGTTCTGACTGGGCTGTACCATCTCTTCCAGACTTTGAGCTCATTGCCATCCAGATGCTCTGCTTGGATCCAGCCCCAGCACTGCAGAAAAGAATAGTGGGCAGCACTCTGCATCCCACAGCATGTGTCCATGAAAAAGCAAAGAGCCTGTGTGCTCAGACACCCACACTTCCCCAGACTGCCCAGCTTCAGACCGCCCATGTGCTGAGAAAAGGCTGGAGAATGGGTGGGAAGCCTGAGATCCAATCGACAGATGCACATTCAACCATCGTGAAGGATGGAAAGTCTGTGGCTCTGAGGTTTTGGTCCCAGTCCCATACTGGGTGTAGCTGTGAAAGCAAAACAATGTTCCCTAAAGTAAGCATGATTAGGCTTTCTCCATAAACTTTATTTATGGAGGGCAGGGTCGTGCAAATGAAAAGCTGGGGAGAATTTCCATTCTGCCTGAACAACTCGCAAACCATAGATTAGGTGATGAAGTTTAGTGACTGGGAAACCTGCCCAGACTCAGTCTTAGTGAAGGAATTAGCAGACTGGGTTAATGGATCAATCTTTTAACTCCTCTTCATGATGCAACAGCAGAGATGTGAAGTTGGAGGTGACTATGTGTGTCTGAGATTTTATACAGATTTCTGTCCAACATGTGCACACCCTGCCCACGGCAACCTGGCAGAATATCATAACGGAGTAATCCAACACGGGAAAAATAATCGATCCTGCTTCCTAAATCTCTACCATTTTCTCACTCCAAGAAGTATATTTTTGCAATTATCCCACTGCCGTGTTGAGCAGCTAAACAAGGATGCAAGTTCAGTTTTGTCTCAGTTCACTGCTTAATAGCTGTAGCAATTTTTATATATATTACAGTGTTCCCAGATGATTTCTCCTGAGGGGGCAGGCAATAGCTGGTGCATACTCTTTGCTTTAGATGGATTTTTTTTTCCCCACTATTTGCAGAAAACAATAATACAGAACAGACAAAAAAAATGAAACAAAGAAAATGGTGGAAAAATAGCAATCATTCTGGAGGGGATGAAAGCATGCCATCGATCCAATATGCTCTGCCATTTGATACCTAAAATGCTCACCTCTGAGTGCTCTGAGACCTCTCAGAGCAGCTCCAACACCCTGGTGCACTGGGCGATTACCCAAAGCTTGCCTAAGCCTATGGGAATGGATCTACCAACGTGGCTGACTTTGATTCAGCCACTAGTCATGCATGTAGATGACTGAAAATTTGTAAAAAAAAAAATATTTGCACAAAAGAAAGAGTGTGAAAGGCGTGAGGGGGAGGAATGTTTCTTGCATTAACATTTCTGAAAAACCATTTCTCCTGCAGCTCCCACTAAAGCAGGGACAGTGAGAGCTGGTTTAGGGAAGCCTCTCCTCGCGGTGGCCCTGCAGTGTGGTTGTTCACTTATAATTGAGCAAGTCCTTAAAAATGTCCATTAATTAAGGACAAAATGCTTAATGCAGTTTGGATCCTACAGTTGCCTGGGGTGTTGTGTGGAGGGTGAGTGAAATCTTCGGACAAGTCCACGTAAAGCCGAGCTCCATCTTATAATGACATCTTGTCATGGGAAAACCTGGGAGAAAACGTGAACAGTGACAGAGATAAAGTGCCTTTGATCCTCTCTGAGGGTAACAGAGCACACGGTGGCTACTGCAGCTGGCTGCAGCCAGCTCCCATTGGTACCTGTTGCGGAAGCCAACATTGGTGTCACCTATGTCATTCTGGAGACTTGGAAAGAGATTTACCAGTATGTAGCAATACAAATGGGTGCCCATGCTTCTGACACCAACTCTGTGGTCACCATAGTGTAAAGGACACAAGAAGACAGGCACCAAAATTGTCATTTAAGGACCGCACTCTACCAGCAGCAAAACCCCTAAACAATGACTTTAGCAGCTGTGGAGGTGGCCGTTAGGTGCTACCTGACCTCTGCATTAAGGCCCTTGCTGATGGTGCTCCACCCTGGGCCCCTTTGACCCCGGCTCCCCCAGGCATTGCTGGAGCTGCCCCGGGCTCCCAGGGCACAGGGCATCTCACTGACCTACCCACCTGAAAAATCTAATTTTGAAAATGAGCCCTGCGGTGTTGTGTTTTAACACAGGAGCGATATCCAGCAACAGACTGCCTGGGAACAGCCGTGGAGGTGAAGGGAAATTATAGTCCTTCATCTACACAGTTTCCTTGCATTTGATTAGCGCGGGGGTAGAGGAAAGCAAAGATGAATGCTCTTGCTCTCTCCCCCATGCACCCGCCCCGATCACCCCAGCTCATTATGAACTGCATCCTCGCAAGCGCTGCTTAAGCAAAACCACGTTCCCATGGTTACGCAGAGGATTGTCTGCCGAGAGTTGCACGTGATGCGAGTGGCGAGAGTGACTCGGCTGATATGTTAAACACCAGACGGAGTCCCCTTCCAGACCTGGGGCTGCATCGGCTCCCTGCCGGCAGCCTGCATCCCTGGGGAGCTCCCCTCTCCGGTGCACTCAGGGGGTGAATTGCCACAGTGGCTGGGCAGGGCTCATGTATTTTGAGCAATCATTTCCATGATTTTGAGCAATCATTTCCATATTCCATGAATAAAGGCGTGTCTTCCCCCACCCCATCACAGGCTTCACCTGCAGGTTGCTCTTGCCACAGCACCAAGCACCCTCTGCTCACTCCTTCCAGCGTGGCTGCAGCTCCGATTTTAAACTGAGAGGCAATGAGAGAATGGAGAAAATATTTCCCTCAAACAAAACCACACCCCCAAAAAGGCAGCCAGAGCTGAGGCCGTGGGCTATGGTACATGCCGAGCACCCCGGTGGGCCTAGGAAAATTGGTAATGTAAGAAATGCAACCAGGGCAGGCATCTTGCCGAATGACAAAGAGATACCGCCTGTTACGAAACACAAGCAGGAATCCACGTTGAGACCCAAGAAGGATATTGGTGGGTCATATCAGAGCTGCTGGAAGGTGGGAAGAGTTTCAAGTCCCATGTGGAAGGTGGTTCCTTGGTATGGTGGGGCAGCACACAACACTGCCCCCCAACCAACACCCAGGGAGAGAGCAACACCGCCCAGGCAATTCCCTACTGCTAAAGCCAGGATTTGTCCACGTGGAATATATTCTGCATGTTGAACCACTTAAGAAATTATTATTTCCCTATAAAAGAAGAGGGAATAACACATTAATATAAAAATACTTTGGAAGTTTGCTTTTCATGGGTATCTTTGGCAAGAATCATAGTAATCATCAGAAATAGGGCTGGAAAGAAATGTAAGGAATTATTTAGTCCATCCTTCTTTCTTCCCAAGGCAGACCCAACCCTATGTACATACTTCTTGTCAAATGTCCCCACATGTTTTTAAGGGCCTTCAGTAGTGGATACGCATGATGGTCCAGAGAAAATCTATTCCATTCTTTTTTTAAATTCAAGTTCATCTTTTTTGAAAGGCTTTTGTCTCACATTGGTCACCAAACCGTAATTACACACAGAATAAGTCCTCCTACTCCTGGAACATTAAAACCTTCCCCAATGTCATCTGGTGGCAGGCAATGTGGGAACAGCTCGTACTCGCTGCATACTAAATCTCTTTTCTCAGCCTTCACTCTTCCTGACAGAAATGCTACTGAGAGCCCACTCTGGGAATGATAATTAGTTTGTTGATTAATCATCAGTGCTCAATGATACAGTGTCATTCCTCGTGCTTTTGGAGAGAGCTGCCCCCCCCACCAGAAGGAAGCTTGGGATGGTGCTACATCAACCCAGCACCTGGAGAAAGGCTCCAGACACAGGCAGTTCTACGGGTATATCATGAGACCATCGCCCACTGATGCTGGCTCCCACCAAAACCAGGGCAGAACCACCAGCCAGCTGCTCTGCGTGGTAAGACCGCAGTCCTCACTTGTCTCTACCCCTTTCGCCAATACAGCATTTGAACATTTCCACGGCAATTTTGTTGGTTTCCACCTCCTTGCAAATGATGCCTTTGTTAACACAAGTTATGATTTTCTTTCATTTTCTCCAGGAGCTCCCACACCATCAAGATCAAATTTAAGGTGTTAATTAAATGGAACGTGGAACACTTTACAGCCCAATAGATAACAATTTAGGCTAACGGCAATGGCCAGAGGTGGGCTACAGCCGTGGGCAGGAAAGGCTCTGATTGCCCCCTGTTGGCCTCCTACTAACTAATATTCCTGTTTTCCAATAAATTCTCCCGCTCTCTGGATTTCAATAATTAATTGATTACACCTCAGTGACAGCACATGTTCAATTTAAAGGCTTTGCTTTACAGCTTATGCATCCTCATCTGCAAAAATAATTCTCCATGTTTATGGTTTTCAGCTCCCCAGCCTCCCAGATGTCTTTAAGTTCAATTTTATTTTGCCCTTGTCTTAATTCAACAGCTGCAGAGGAAGACACAGCAACTTCCAGGTTAACTAGTTGATGGGTTTTAGCCAAACATCGTAATGAGTTCATGGTCGACTATAAACTCATTTGAGGTGACAGAAAGCGCACCGGGTCAGAGTCTCTGCACAACAACCTGTCTGCAGCAAAATCCAACCGCAAACACGCATCACAAAAAAAACCCCCAGAGTGCCCCCGCATTGCCCTGGTCTATGTACCTTGTATGCCAAGGATAACGGAGTTTTCCTGATAATTCGATGGCTTCTATTTTCTATAAGCCTATATTAAAAGTTAACCTGATTGATTGGACAGAATAAGATCTCTTCTAGGTATGTCCAAAAGCAGCATTAGATTTTCCAAACTGACTTGCCATCAGTTTGAATATTTTTCATGACAGTTGGAACTGTTCATAAGGAATTTGGTATTTGATACTGGAAATGCAGACCTTGTTCATTAATTTGGACAAGATATAAATAGATGGTGGGGTCTTAGTTTGGCCGCTCTTACTGAAAAACTTTCCAGTGTGTGAATTTATATGTAAGAGTTCAAAATGTCTTTACGCCCAGTTTTTGCCACCAACCTCTAATTCTCTGCTTATGTGGAAGTCTTTGCAAACAAACTGATCTGTTACAATCTCCTCAGAGCAAAATACAAGATGGGTGCAAACACCAACAAATCCAATCCAGGGTTTTATTTACTTATTTACAGATAACTTGTTGAGAGATTTTCCCTGCTTCAGTTAACAGCTGCTTTACTTTTTCTGTGGCAAACCCATCAATCCACCTCAGTTTCTGTTATAGCGGAATGCCAAACCCAGCAGTGAAACGAGGGATAAAGTCAAGCAAATGCATTTTTTGCTGTTTGCTGCCTAAAGCTACCCAGTCCAGCCCGTATTTCCAATCAACATTCATTTTTAGTTCAGTCTGCAAGCATAAACAGCTACCCTGCTCTACTACAATTAAATTATAAATGTTAAAATAATCTCCATCAGCGTGCAGATCCAGCACCTTTTAATCCTTACAGTCCCTCACCACATCATCACACTGCTGTGGTCACCAGTGTCCCACATGGACCAGAACAGGTTAATTTTTCCAGGGCTGAATCATCACAGAATTCATCTATAATAGCCCAGGCAGAATAAAAAGCCAGAGATGCATTTAAATCCCCCCAAAGTAATTTGGTTAGTCAATGAACCACAGTATCTTTTCCCCACTCACTGGTTCACTTGGCATCCATCACTTTTATTTTGTATCAGATACTCATTGTCTGCAGCGATAACAGATATGTGATCCAAAGTAAGGAGCATCCAGTTGAATTGCTGGCACACAACGTCAATGCTGTCATTCTGCAGCCTTATGGTGCAAGCCAAAATACCCATTTTTAATGTGTTCTCTGAAAGAAACGATGGCACACACAACTCTGCTACATAATCTTGGCGAGTTCTTAACGCCAATAACACTCTTGATTTGTCTTCATCCTGAGTTACCATGGGATGACCTTATTTTTAAACACCTAATTCCAAAGCTATAGATGATGCTTACACCTTTTTTTTTTCGTTGTAGAATGACATTTTTGAAGTTGAAATCAAGTTTTCAGAGTTCCACAGCACAGCAGCTGTGAGCACAAGTCCTTACTCCTGAAAACACATACTGTAAAGCTGACAGCTTAAGAAGAGGTGAAAATTGGATAAATTACTAGGAAAGAGAGCACAAATGTAACAGAACACCTTTCCAGTTGCAGCCGTGGGCACTGAATGTACCCAGGGAACTCTGTTTCCTTTACTGTCATGACCATAGCTCTTCCTGGCAGCTCCAAGCTGAATTACATTTCCCTCCCATCTCCTCCCAGCAGCTGCCTCGCTGCTCTCTGCTCATCCTCACCTTGAGCCTGTTCTTTTGAGACAAGGCGTTCGGTGTATTGCACAGCAAGAACATAGCACAGAAGAATAATTAAATATCTACAAATACATCTACTGAATTTCTTAGCAAAAACTCACAGCCTGCCCGATGCTCACTTACTCGGAGGTATAGTGACCCTATCCCACTGCCATGTCCCTTCTGGCACGTGCCACCCAGGGAGCCCCAGTGAAGGGGAATTAATTTTGTTTCACCATACACTCCAGGAACACAGATGCTTGGAGGAATTCAGAGCAGTTCAGTTCAAAAACTTTGTTCAAAAGGAATTACCTGTGTCAGAACAAAGGCTGAAATCAGAGTCTTAGAGCTTGCTTCACTCCCTCCACCCAGAAAATCTTTAAATCCAGCATTACTGTGCCAAGCCTATCACTGAGGACTTAAAGCCTGCTCACAGGTAGCTCTAGGCAGTAAAATCTGCTGTGCAGAGTCATGAGTGCTACACCTAATTTTATAAATATATATATATGTATATGATTTCTCTTTTCTCTAGGTGTTTCTTTAACCTACTGCTCAGGTTGAGTCACGCAAAAGGATTCCAATGATGCATCTGGGGTAAAACACAGAGACCACGGTGGATCCCCAGACAAACCACCCTGGGAAGGGCAGGACCAGAGGCTGCAACAGCAAATTGCTTTTGGGGGCTACTGCACTTGCAACACAGTGGGGAGGGCCACCAAGGTGAAATCAGTCCTTGTGGTGGGGGTCCTGCAGGGTGCGTGGAAGGTGACCAAACAGCCTTTGCTTCTCTTTCAGGACCTGCAGCATTTTCAGGTGAAGGGAAAAAACCAGCAAGATTACCGCGTACATTCTCCTCATCTTGGAGAAATAAGAAAACCAGAGATGACTTAGCAAAAAATTCTCATGCAAATCATCACTTGGGGCTGCCTTGGGATCCTGCAGTAACCTGGCATCTCAGCAGGCACACCGAGTGGTAGCCTTGTGCTACAAACCTCCGAGCACCAAACCCAGCCAGCGCTCCAGTGCAAATGTACAGATCAAAGCTCTTGCTCAGGGTTTTGGCTTTCATTCAGACACGTCCAAACTGTTTTGGTTTGCTGATTCCTGGCTTACTCAACAGGTAAAGTTTAAAGGTTAAGTGAAACAGCAACAAAATCAAAGCCAAGGAGGATTCTCATTGATTTTTGAACAGGGTGAGGGAGTGTTGGTTTGCACCAGGTCTCCGGAAAGGGACTGATTGTAAATAAACAGCTTCCATACCTTCCTCCCACATGCACAGGCAAACTCACTCTAAGCTAACTCATTTCATTTGGCTTCGACAGCTCCCAGTATTAAAGATAATTAGCCCTTCTTATTACTAGTTTCAGTGTATGGCACATTTGCGTTTTGCTCTTACATCCTGAGGCTTCTAACTCAAGCCAACGAACCACGTAGGATGAGGAGGGAAGCAGGAAAGCAGAGCTATCATTGCAGAATCATACTCGAGCAGCCCATCGCACAGGGATGGGCTAAACTGGGGGACCAACGCTGTCCCTTCAGTGCATGCAGAACCAACACCAATATGGTCTCCTGCAAACAGCAGCCCCTTATGAGCAGCTGACCAACATCCTGTGGGCTCAGGCACCCTCCTGAGCACTGAACACTTCTCTTAATGCAACACTGATTTGAACCCTAAAATCCCTGCTCCTGACAATCAACATTGCCTATTTTGGGTTAAAGGAACCTAAATAAGACCTATGGCAATGACCAGTCTGGGGAACAAAGCAAGCATAGCTGCTTGCCTCCTATGCTCAGCAGAACCTGCATCTCTGCATTTGAGCTCTTTCCTCATCACTAAAGTCGTGTTCAGAGCCCTGGAAAATACAGTCAATACAGATTTAGGAAATATCAGGAGGCATTAAAAATATAGAAGTCTAACACGGGCTCAGAGATTTTCCATACAGAACTACTCTTCTTGTTCCCAAAAGAAGATTACATCTATCTGTACATACAGATATGTATGTGTATGTGTATATACTAACATACATATATATGTATACATACACGTACACACATACCATGGGCAGGGTACCTGGACACTACTCCACAGCAAAAATAAATTATTCCAGCAGCCCTGGGGAAGGCTCCAGAAGGCTCCAGCTTTGCAGAGCTCACGGCAGCTCCACGGGCTGCGGCAGTGCATGAGAGGGGGCTACATCAAGCTCCCTCAGACCTCTCCCCTGCCCTGCAGGAGAGAACAGCTGCAAACCTCTGGGAAACTCTCCTCTGAGGCCCTGGGTGCACCCTGGAGCTGGCCACTTCCTTGGCCAGCCAAGTCGGTGCTCTCGTGCAGGGCTCCTGACACAGACACAGTGGCACCGTCCAACAAGCTGTGAATTCCCCTGCACCACACAGCTGTCCACTCTGCTGCAGAAAATGTCAGTTTATTTCTCATGTGGGTGTTTTTTTCCACTTCTGCAGCCGCAATGAGGATGCTGGCTCGGCTGCAGTGCTGTGGAGTGTGTGTGAGCACGGACGGGAGCCAAGATGGGGCTGGGGACCCGAAAGTGCTGAGCCAGGGTTTCACCCCCTCGCTGCCGTGCGCTGTTGGGGCCAGCCTCTCTGCTGGGCAGGGGAGATGCTCTGCTGCTGTTATGAAACAGCATCTGAAAATGGTTTTGTTCAACAGTGAAATTTTGACAACCTTGACCTGCTTTGCAGGCACCCTGGCTCTCTGCCAGGCTGGTGAATCAAGTGATGCTGAACAGCCAAATCCACCAAACATCAAAGGAAATGAAGCTGTTCCCATGGGACTCATTTTGCTCTCTGGCCACAGAAATATTGCATCAGAGCTTTCCTTTGAAGAGCCGGGCAGTGAGGTGCAGTGGGATCCCCGGCAGCTCCTTGGCAGGGCTGGCTGCCTCAGCCAAACAGGGCTTTATCTTCTCTGCGGTACAAACCAACATGTCTCAAAGTGACTGTGAAAAATCCCTTGCAAATATAATAGGAATGAATAAAAGGAATGAATAAAAATAGCTAAGAGAAAGGAAAAAGGTAGTAAAAGAATTAGGGCCATTTGCAAATGGTTAGTATTTCCAAAGAAATTCCTTACTGGTTGCCAGCTGTCTGAGCCCTGAAACTTGGCGTAACTACAACAGACACTGAATTTGATACAGACATTTGGTTCCCTGTATTAATCGTGTAGAGCAGAAATGTAATACATCTCTTACATGTTTCCCTCATCAGCTAAGACTTTATCCCCATTAGACTTAATGGAAACCTTCCCTTGACTTTCCTAGTGGCCAAGATTCCAGCTCCAGAGCACACCTCCAAAGGGATACCACTGGGGGGAAAGCCCCCTGCACCTGCATCCCACCACCCCACAGAGAAATTCCGACAGTACAGGCTTAACTCTTGCATAATAGGGACTAAAATGGGCTGCTCTTTTGCCCTTTCTACAGGGCAGAAATCTCAAAAGACCAAGGGAAAAGAACATCAGAACCCATGGGCTGCCAGTGCTGGAGGGGAGAGCAAGAGGGTGGAGGGAGAGCTGGGAGCTGAGGGACGGCTGGTGCACCCTGGGCAGCCAGGACATCCCTCCCTCAGGCAGTGTTTGCTAGGCTGGATTATGTCAAGTGAAGCAAAATGGTCCCATGTGACCTTAAAAGACATTAAAAGGTCAATGCATGTCTTTGAAGTACCACCAGCCTCGCCCATGGTGCAAAAGCCAGGAAGGGAAGAAGAGGTGATTCATTGCAGCGTCTCTCCTTTCTCCTTCAAACACCAAACACCCACACAATTACTCTAAGACCGTAACATGTCAGGGGGGTTAGTATTATAATACGTGCCTTATGCTGGTATTGTTCTAGAAACATCTTTTTTCTTTCTTTCAGTTACTCCCACAGGGCAGTAAGCACAATACATGTGCCTGCATCTGGTGCACCACAGACATCACAAAATGAGTCAGGTCCTCAGCTGGTATTATTCAGCTTGGCTGTCCTGATGGTTTCAATTTTTTTTTTTTTTTTTGTTTTCCTTTCTGTGCCTCCTACAAAACATTCTCCCCTCTCACATTCTGTATGTAACAATAGCACCATAATACATAATTGTATCATAAGCATCTCTGCAGTCCCTCGCAAAAGAAAAATAGACGTTGCTGACAAAGCAGCTGCGTCTGGGTGGCATTTTGCTTAGCAATTCCTGACATCAGATTCCAAATCCTACCTTCGCTTTCCTATATAAAAACAGTTTCTCCTTCAGTTGTGGTTATCTAATATATTAATCCTGAAAATACGCTTTTGAATATCTTTATGTTGGGAGTGGATTCTCAGGTTCTTCATGGCTGACGCACAAATGCAAGTCCCTTCCTCTGCATTCACAAGTCTCCCCATCACATCATCCCCCCCGCCCCACTGATCATTTTGTCCCATTTGTGTTACTGGAGTTCACTCGCTTGCTGGATAGAAACCCTCTTCTGATTTCCAGAAATGTAAAGCTTTTGCCAGAACTATTACTTCCACATATTAAAGAGGGTATTTTACTTAACATTTTTGTCATTGTTCTGGGGAGAAAAAGCAGTTACATTTTGTCCTCTGCTTATTTAAAAGGTCCATTGATGATCTAAGCAGTGGAGCTGTATTTCCATACCCGGTGGTAGACATCACCACTTTTTTCCGACTCAGAGAATTGCACTGCATATGGCTATGCATATGATTTCACCCTCATGTGATTTCCTAGTCTGTGTCAATCATACTGAACAAAACTATTCGATTCTTGCAAAATGTTATGTTTTGTTCCATTACAATGCATCCCAACAGAAGAATTCTCACACCAAGTCAGACCAAAGGTCATTCCAGCTCAAACCCTGTGCCTTACTGCAGCACAGGAGAGAACAGAAGTACCAGAAAAACTTAATAGATCGTTCTCCCTTCTAAACATCTGCAATGCAAGGACTTTCTAGAGGTTACATGTGAAGGGTTAGCATCAAAAAAGCCCTGTACAAGGAGTGCCATTTTTCAGCTGCATGGAAAGCATCTATTTTATGTGACGCTCTCCAGTTCCTACATTAGGGGAAACAGTGGATGATTATTTGCTGCTCACCTTCTTCATACAGCTCCACAGCTTCCCTGCTACCAGGGTCTGCAAAGGACTGCCAGAAGAGCACTGATAAGAGTCTTATGACAAAGTTGCCCTATAGCTTTATGACAAAGTCTTATGATAGAATGTCTCATGACAAAGTTATGGTAATAACTTCCAGTGTGGCCATTTGTCACCCTCTAGAGGAGGCCAAGCAATAAAAGGATTGATACAGCGCAGCTGTCGACTGCTCCCTCCACCTCTCGCTGCTGAGAGGGAATCCTTGCAGCTCCTAAGGGCAGGACCTGTTCCTCTACAGCCAAGGATGCCAGGTTCGGTCTCCTGGTCCTGTCATCTGTGTCACTGCAGGGCATCGGGCACAAAGATCTGCCTTCCAGACTCCGCACAACAAATACCTGAGAGACTTGAAACATGCTGGTTTTTAAACTCCCGTGAAACAAATCTGCTTCTACAGCTAATCATCTATTTAAAGGGTTATCCATAGACAAGTACCATAGTGCATACCCTCCTTTTACCCCTACGAAAAGTGAGCTCCCATGGTAATCATAAAATCTTTTGGTGGTTGCCTGTTAATCTCAAACAACAGATTCAATCTCTGTAAACAAATACTGGGTATGGGGGAAAAAAACCAAGTTTATGAACTTTTTGCTATGTACTGATGTACCAGCAGTGTGACAAATAGAAGGAGATGAATCTCCGTGGTTCATCTTACATATAACTCCACCAAAGTAGACTGAACTCTGGAAGAGAAGGAGGAAACGAAATACATTATTATCCATTCCTTACTGTACTGTGCTAGGAGCTCTGTAAACACAGAAGGAAAAGATGGGTGCTAGCCCATGTCACCGAGCTAAAGACTAAGACAATGCTTGCTGCAGATGAGTGTAGCCCTCCTACCTAGCATGCAGCTCCCTCCCTTTGTATCATCCAAATATATTTCTCCTGTTTCTTGCACTTGTTACAAAGGAAGAACCTAGACAAAACCTCAGATGCTCCCAGTCTTTGCTATCTTTTAGTCCGAATACAACAAACCCCTCTGCCTCCAAGGAAACCACGAGGTTTGTGGACAGATTTGGGAGAGCCCCTGGCTTCTGCCCCCGCAGGCCAATCCTCCTGGTGCCAACGTGTCAAGTGGTGTTGGCCCATAGCCTGGACCTGCAAAGCTCATACCCCCAGGATCCAACTTACCAAGGAGCAAAGCTCCCACAAAAGCTTTTTCTCTGTCAGTACCTGTGTTATGGAACGAAGTGCTTTCCATAATAACACTTACAAGCCCTGTAAGAAGTGCTGCCATGAGCTGGGTCATGTTTCCTCCCTGCCTGTGACCATATAGAGCTGTGAGGGGGCAATAAGCTGGCAGCTGGGTGACAGCAGAATCATTCTCTTTGCACAACTTGGCGTTGTCTCATGGAAAGCCCTCGTGTGTGGGAGGAATACTGAAAAACAACTCATCCAAGAGGTGGGAGGAAGCAGTGCAGGTGCTACCAGAGCAGTTTGCATAAGGTGACCATCGCATTACGAAAGTTGAGCTGGAAATACTGGTCAGAGGCCGACCTGTCTGCCTTTCCTGATATTGCATGATAAACTTTACTCTGCTAGAGAAGACAGCCATGCAAACAGTTAGGGCAGCCTTTGGAGTTGAGCAGAATTGCGTAACTCCAGTTATCTCACACTTATCTGTGTCTGTTTACACAAGAGGGGAGTCTGGTCCGGTGGTTTCAAAAAAGTAATCAGCATCTGCTTCTGAAAACGTTATTGCTTTATTTTCATCTTTCTGAGGGGTCAGTTAAAAACCCATTGGAAACCAGTCTAATGTGTTCTCTTGCAAAACTTGTAATTCCTGCAACAGAAAAAAAATGTAACACACGACTTCAGATCTTACTTTCCCTGGGTCACCTAGTGATAGTAGCTTTGTTAAATTCAGCAGCACATTTCCACCAGTGAAGAACCTAGACCATTATTCCCATTTAAAGGGGCAGTAAGAGAAACATGCCTTCCCAGTAAAGCTTGCACCTCTATTCCCCTTCTCTTTGCCCCATCAAAATGCATAGAACAAAAAGGAACTCAAACTTTCATATCTGAGGTGTGAAGACAAATATTAAGAAGGCACCAAGCATTTTTTTCTCATCTCCAAATTAGCAAGAGGATAACTTCTGAATGCTGTCTGTTTTCCAGTGTACTTCCACCTGAACCATTTAAACCTTCAGTCCTTCTGAAGTGA
The DNA here is from genome assembly GCA_013400615.1 of Syrrhaptes paradoxus. Classification (NCBI taxonomy): domain Eukaryota; kingdom Metazoa; phylum Chordata; class Aves; order Pterocliformes; family Pteroclidae; genus Syrrhaptes; species Syrrhaptes paradoxus. Next base: position 39,634 of record VZTO01016660.1, on the reverse strand, counting down.
CAGGATCTGCCTGTTCCTTCTGAAGGGATGTTCTGAAGTGTTGGCTCCTCAGTTCTATGGGAATAAGTTCAATATTTCAGTTCCATATACTCCTTCTCCCATTGTTATTTGGGAGTTGCTTGTGGAAGCCAGAAACAAGGGACGCAACTTCAGTCAAACTCCTCTGGAAGGACTCACCCCATCCAGTCTGCGCAGAAGCCCATTTTGACATCAGCCCTTTTTTCAGATAAAGCTCTCACAAAAGCTGCGTCTCTGCTCTGAACAGCAGACTAGGCTGTGCTAGGGAGTTAAAGACTTCAGTTATTGTGCTGTCTAATGCCTCATTTACTCCAAGTGTGTCAAACATTTTTGACATCATGTACTTCTCTCATACTGACAATGCTTTGGATCTCTTGAATTTTGTCAAACTGTTGAATTTGGTTTCAGCATGTAGGTATTTCCCCATCCAGACAGCCTCTGCAGCTCACCAAGGCTAACTCTCACTCTTCAAAACAGCTTTTCCCTGTTCTGCTTTTCCTATTAGGGGTAACAAGTTTGCATGTATTTTATATGCACAGTAATCAAAATGACACAATAAGAATCTCAATGTAGTCACACAATGAAAAAGTCAGAAAGAGAAGATACAGTAAAAATGGCACCTACCACAGACAGCTGTAGGACGTGCACTCCTAATGAACTACCATCCAAGATTTGTTTGGGATGATTGATAAGACATAATGACAGGTAATGAATATCTTAAGAGCAACTCCATTCCTCCTACTTACTGAGTCTAACAGAGCTGACCTTTTCATAATGCCTAGTAATTTTTGTATTACATCCAGAAAACACAGCTAAAATTAGCATGCTGAACTGCAACATGGGACCACAAGGGACACACCAGGCAGAAGAAAGGTGTTAGCAAAACATGACAAATTACTTATCTGCAACTTCACAGACTGAGGTTCAAGTCCAATTTGAGATTCTCATTGATATATGTTTGATGGATTCAGCTTAGCTACATCAGACAGACCAGCTTATAATCCACTTTATAACTGTCACACACTAGTTGATAATGCTTAGGAGACGATTGGCAGGACAGAATGACATGATAACAGAATTACCTCCATCACCCACCTTACATGTTCTCTTTACTGAACTCGGATCGGAACTAGTGAGTCAGTGTTCAGGACCTCATCACAACACAATCTGTTCAAAAACTATGTATCTCACACGGTTGCACAAATAACTTTTTTTTTTCTGGACTGGCACTTAGAAAAGGTTGAAATAAATGTTTGAGGATGAAAAAAAAATTTAAAAAAAGAAGTATGATTCACTTACAGCTTCCTGAAGAAAAGTAGGAGGGAGGGCATACATTTCAAAATTCAAAATGTTCACTTCAAATGAAAAATTCAAAACTTATTGTTTGACAAATATTGAAATGAAACATTTCCATCATTCTGTCTTTTTTGTGACAGGTTGCTTGGCACTTTTCTTTCTTACCGAAATATTAGCTAAGGTTTATATTAATTGGCAAAATATATTGGTTAAGGCAATTTTTCATTTTTCATCCAAAATGATCTTAAAATTACAACTTTATTTAATGTCCTTTTACTCCACAGACATCCTATCTTTCCAGGAAGCACACAGGATTATCAATTTGAATGCGGACTGGCAATAGCAGGCCAAAGTTACATACACCTTTCTGCCAACTTCAGTAGCCCCCAGGTGTGTGAGAAGGGAGTTGTAGCTCCTCTCCTTGCACCCACAGGGAGTAGCTCTTTGCATGGCAACTTGAGTTTCCAAATAGCAGTGTCCATGTCCAAAGGGACATCCTACTTGAAAAGGCACACAGCTGTAGCTAAGTGACACGGTGGTCAAGAGCAGTCAGTTGATCAGGTCTCTTTCCTTCAGCTTTGGGTGGCTGGTTCTCTTCCTTCTCACGTCTCTGCTTAACATTTTTGTGAGAATCATGTCCTTCATCCTGACTCCCTTCAGTCTCCCTAGGCCCACAGCTGGGCTAAATGGGCAGAAGTCTCTGCAGAAGTCTCTTCACCTGCTGCTTGGTGGGGATAGGACACAACAAAAAGGACTACTGGCAAAATGGAGAGCATCAGGGGGGCAGGAGTCTGCAAGGAGCAAAAAGTTCTCTGGAACTAATGTGACATTGCTTAATCAAAGCATCAATCACAGCCACATGGTTCGTTTCTTCCCCCAGTGCTCTCCTGGACTGTGCCTAGACTGAGAGTTTGTCAAAGGATGGACTTCATTCTGAATTTGGCAGATGTAAATACAGAGAGGTCTTAATAAAATAGGGCCACGGCAGTCCACCTCACGTCCTTTGCGCACATCTGTGAAGTGCCAAGAACACTTTTTGGTGTCATACAGAAATAATAAAGATAGATGTAGTTAATAAATAGGTAAGTACATTTTCAGCCCTCTGAGCTCCTCATTTTCTTTCAGCATAAGCCCATTTTTTACAGCTGACTGCTGTGATCTTCCAAGGGATGTGCTGATGTGGCTTGAACCAAGTTAATTTGCTTCCTTTTTTTTTTTTTCAGGATTGCAGATGTCATCAAAAATAAACAGTACAAAGAGGGGAGAGAAAGAATAGGCAAAGCAGAAACTGATTCAGAAACTAATTAAAATAAAGCATAGTACTCAAAACCTCTTTAAATTATTCAGATGTCACAATCCAAGGAAAAGCTGTTCTTTTCTAAGCGTTCCGCTTTTTTTCCTTCCTCCTCCCTGCTCAAATAACTAGTCTAATTAAATGTTGATGCTATCTCCAAGTGAACACAGGTTATCACAGACAGCAGTTTTGGAGGCATCCAAGAATCTCCAAGTTATGGTAGTTTTGAAGAGCTAAATGCATGTTCTTTGCTAAAAGTGGTGAAATTCAGGACTCGTGAACTAAGGGGTGGGGGACCTGGTAGAGCTGCCAACAGTCCCTGTCCTTGGACAAGGTTGTAACTGGGCACTGTACAATGAAGGGAGCAGCTCCAGCACACTTGGAGACTTGAGAATGAGTTATAGCTCAAGGACTCACAGTCCTTTTCTCTCCCCTTGCTGTGGGCAGAGGACACGGAGGCAATGAATGGCTTCTGCTGCTGCACCGTTCCAGCCCCTCTTTGTCTCTTTGTTTAAAACAAAGAGCATCAGATAAAATGTGCAACCCCACTGCCATCATCTTGCAGTGAACACACCAAGCAGAGGGAGGCTTGCTCCACTTCACGATATTCCAACTGTTCTGTTGCCTCATTTGCAACAACTAACACAAATCCTAAATACAAGCTATCAACCACTATTTCAGGTACAAAAAATAACAGAGATTAGCGAGCTCTTTAGAGTAAATTTTTACTCCAGTGGGTGGTTCCACCAAGAATGCAACCTTCCAAAGCCTTCTCTTCATTTCACGTCTCCCCAGCAGGAATTGCAGCAACCCCAAGTGCAGCAGGACAGGCCAGCCAGCATTCACCCACCACAGCAGGACTCCCCCTGACAGACCATGGGGCAGCTGAGCTCTGAGCCTTCTCCATCCCAAAGCAGGAACACGGCCTCCAGTTTTGGGGGGTGAGAAGAGAAAAATTCCTCTAGCATGACTTTTTCTCCCCATGGGAATTTTTCAGGGAAACACCCAAGGAACGAGCTATTTCAGGCTGGTTCTGGGGACAGTTGTGCTGGCTGAACATGCTAGCAACGTGTTAAAACACTGCAGCCTGTGGACACGAGTCGTCAAATCCTGCCTGGGCAAAAGCTGTGCTCTGACTGTGCCTGAGGATCTGACGGCCAGCCGCACCGCTGGGCTGCTCTTCTCTCTGCTGCACACTACTCAGGTTCCCTTGACAGCTCGGAGTCCCCAGGACCCCTGATGCCTGGGGCCACATCTCTAGGCCCTATCAGGGACAGCATTTATTCAAGCATGTCCCAAGGTGAGATAATGGGGTAGCCCACCTGGGTAAGCCCAGCCGCCAGCCTATGCCCGGCCAGCTCTCCACACAGGATGGTGAAAAAGCTGACGTGCCCATTCACACTGCCCTGATCTACAACTAAAGCCATATCCCAGCTACGGAGCAATATTACTTGTTGCAAAGAGAAGACCATCCAAAAGCAAGTTGGGTTTGTTTTCCCGTGCCCTGTGCCTTCTTCTGTCACAGTCAAAGTGCTTTTACAACACCCATTCCTATGTACACCACTGCAGCAACGCCTGGGAAGCAGGCTGCCAATAGCATCATCCCCTCACGCAGTGACAGGAAAAGACCCCACTCAGGGCACACATCAGGATCCAATCCTCCTTTATTCACCCCCAGCACACGATGAGGATGTAGCAAACTCCACCTCAGCACAGCTCTGCTCCTTTCCTTCCCACTACTTCCTTGAAAAAATAAAACAAAAAGGCAAAGTAATTCCTCCAGAAGTTCTAGAGGATGAAAATAGCCAATATGATAGCAGTTGTGAGTAAGCATAAGGAAAAGAGACTTTATCCAGATCTAGATCATAAATTCTTTTTTAGCCTCCTTAATATCTCCAGCAATTGTTATTCCTGCTGCTGGTGCAGACTTTCCCTAACCTATAGAAAATACGGCAGCAAAGCAACCGAACTGGGGTATCTCAGTTCCTGCAGTGCCAAGATGTAACCTTTACTGCAGGGCTTTCCCCACCCTGGGAACCACTTCTTCTCTCATCTGTGAGTGCTTTTCTTAATCTGCTTTCGGTGTCACTGATGTGCAGCCTTGCGTAAATCTTCCACCTATTTTTGCCTCCACATCCAGCTCTTGCCCACAGGCCTTCAGCTTCGCTCGCTCGAGAGCAATTCTCAGAGCAATCGTCTCTCCCACAGCTGTTAATCTGTCATTAGCGTGCCATAAGTCAGCCAGATATACTGCACCATTAGAAAACCTCAACAGAGTGGAAAAAAAAAATCATTGGCTTTACTGTCAACATAAAAACTTTTCATCTTCATTGACAGGTTTATTTAGAAAAATCTCAGCTATATTTTAATTTGGTTCTAATGATAGCTCTCAGAAAGCAGTTTCTGTACATTAAAGTTTAGTGCAATAGCAGCTGCTAATTTTCCTTTTCCACTTTTTGGTTTTGTTTAACAGATACTTCTAAAGAAATGACATTTCTGGATTTTGTTGTAGTTGTTGCAAAAAAGCGTGTAACGCTGTAAACTGGCTAACTACCAAGGGCTGCTAAAAACAGCATCCTCCACATTACCATCAGCAGTGAAATGAAAAGGGACATCTTTGAATCTTTATCTAGTAGGACACCTACAATTTAGTTCCCAGAGAGCATGTTACATATTTTAGCACAACAGCGTGCTTCTCTTGCTCTGTGAAGATCTATCTCCCACCGCAATAACAAAACAAATGACTTGGAGTGGAGTCAAAATGCAGGGGCTAGTGAAATCGTTTTGTATCTCTAATTTCAGTGAGCAGGCTTGGTGCTGAGAAAGGAGGCAGCACTAATGGCCTGAGGCCCCATTTTCTCCAAAATAAGTGAAAGAAATTAAAGCATAATTGTGCTATCCATGCTTCTGAGCTCATTCTGTCTTATAGTGTGGCATCATTAGTCAGGTTTTCCTGGTTCAAGCCCACAATGAATTCATGCATGATTGGGAGAATACATAACGCAGCAGCTGAGGTTCCCTACTTGGCCAAAACCTAGCTGCCTTCTGTAAAAGCTCTGTGATTTTGTGAATCGAAGTTCATAAAAATCTATAGGCCACATTCTCACTGGTAGAAAATGGCTTGCAACAGACCAACACTTTGATTCTCCTTCCTGCCAGCCACACCAAACAGCAATAAACACAGTGCCAATACCCTGGGAAAGCTGGCACGGGGACATGGAGATATTCAGCAGTTTTGGGGGTAGTTCCCACCATACCAAGATCCATGTAAGACCCTAAAGTGTGTAAAACCAAGCCCACTACACTCTTCCTTTAAAAGCTAAGCATGGCACGGGATTCTTTGTAACATTCGACAAGAACACCACCAGAGGCTGACTATGAAATAAATAAAATTTGTAAAAGATGTTCCAGAGGGATCGTGTTGGCTTTGACTAGACATGGACAGCAAGAATGGCGGTTGGTCTGAACTTCTGCAGAATCTGGTTTTGTTTTATTTTAAATTGTAACAATATGAAACTGATCTTCCAAAACACTTTCTTTTTTCTTTCTAAAAGATGAAACCCCAGAGCAAGAATATTTGTGTTGAGAAAAAAAAATATCTCAGATGAATAGCTTTGTACATACAAGGATAGAATTGCCTGAAATAACTTTGTTTTGAAACAATGCATTGTCTCGCAGGAATTTTAGACGTTCTTTAGGAAGGCAGCGCTTGGTATTATATTTCATGCCTTTCAAAATATCTGTTTGCTTAGGAAATGAAGAAAGGGGATGGGAGAGAGATGTTTTTCACTGAACTGACTTTGCAGTTGTAAGGATCTCAAGCAGGAAGATGCATAAGAATGGACAAAAGGGAAAAGATTATATCCTACTCACCACAAGTGACAACAGGAAAAATAAAGGAATACTCTCTCTAGATCACATGCACAAAGAGAAACTTCTGTTTTTAAGAAAGTCTTCTCTTTATTGCTAAAAATCTGTTTCAGCTTGACTGATGAATGCTGGAAAATTGCATATGTGAATTTAGGATACCACAGCTGACAAATATCACATCAGGACTGATCATTCCATCAGCTCAAATATAGTCTCTGTGTTTTCCTGACAGTTTATTTTCTGTTTCATGCATGCATGTTAAGCCTTTTTTTTTTTTTTTCTAGAGGAAATATAATGCGGTAATGTTTGGATATGAGCCCTACTTACAGTGCCTCCAAAATCTGAAGGGTCTGATACGGTGGTCTGGTTCATATCCATCAGTCTCTAAGGTCCAAGGCACAAACTCCAATCCCTTTCCCACAGCCCTGTGGATACAGTATTCTGGTCTGGATTCATCTTAGAAATCCCCCAGCACTCAGATTTCAGGTCTGGAGCACAATGTCACTTTAGTCTCCTGGTGGTTCCATTAATTACGGAAAAGCATCACAAAGGAAAGAAAAAAACCAAAACCAAACCTAGCAGGTACACAGAAACTTTCTCTTTCCAAGCTCCAAGCCACAGACCTTCAAGGCCCCCACACATAAACCGTGCACACACACACAGTGTCATTTCACTTTATGGTTTGTGTCTGTTTGCTACCATATCTTGCCAGAGGTCTGGCTCACACCTCAGCTTCTCGGCTTCAATTTCAGTTGGTAGTTAAATCCATCAATTCAAATAATTTTTCATTTGCATATTTCTTCTGAAGAAAAGGTCCATGGTGGGCATGTTATTACTCACTCTCTATTTCCAGTATAAATTTTAAGTCACCTCTTTGTCCCTTTTGCAGCCCACACACTGACGCAGCATCTTCTCACACTTCCCTCCCACACAGGCAGCTCATGAAATTACACTCCTAAGCCTTACGGGGGATGATGGATGGATGGTATTTATCTATTCTACACAGCACTGGCTTACTCAGAGACGGGTAATGGGTAAGAGAAGTTTTAGCTGTCCCAAGCGCCACGCAAGATGCTATGGCTGACTACAGGTAGATCCTTAATTGCTTAAAGAGTTGACTTCTAAAAAAATATTTCCATGATTGACAAGTCTACAGGCACCCGTGGACAAGGGGTCAAGGAGCAGAGGTAGCTGATTGCCAGCTGGAGCGGAACTCCACCTAAATTCATCAATCGGTGACAGAGCAGCCCCAGAGGAGCACTGTCTGGTGGGTTGTATGCAAAGCCATCAGTAGAAGGTTACTAGAGGATGCAGCTGCTGGGAGAATTGCTGAAAAGGTGGAGGAGAGGTTTGGCCAAGGAATGGGAAAGGTGGAGCTGAATATGGTATTTGTGCCCTTGTCAGATAATACTACCATGAGAGAGTGGAAAACCAGCTGCAAAAATCTGTTTTTCTACTTCACTACTCACATCAGTAATTAATTGCAGGAAATCACTCCACTGCAGACGCACTGGTAAAATACCCTCACAACCTGTCTCACTTTCATGTCGGGGCTTTTTTTTTCCTTGACGAGGTGTTGAACACAAGGCCAATAAATTTGCTTTAGAAAAATAAAAAATTAGTTTGGAGGAGCTGCTTCATCATCTTCCTTCTGCTTTTCTATAACAGTCAGTGTGGCAATTTCCGTTTAAGTTTAGAAAGCATATTGTTACAGGATGTGTGGGAACCACAAATACCATCTGAGGCCAAGTTACAGTAAATCCTATTCTTAGTGTCATTAATGGAAGTGCTTCCTTCTCATCACAAAAGCAAACAAAAGGAGGTCCATTAATTTTTCACTCATGGAGCAGTAAGAAGGCACTTTGAAAAAGGGGGAGGAAGGACTCCAGGTGGTACTTGAGTGACTTCAGATCATAGCATGCTGTTGAGCCAGGAGGCTGGAAACCATTTCTGTCTGAATGGTCAATACCCGAGTTCTGCTTGTTGCTTTATAAATATTTTAAATACAAGCTCAATTTGAATCAGTAGTTATGTTTGTGTTAGCATGATATTGGTTATTAAGGCCAAACACTGCAATAAACAGCAAATCATTACTTCTGCTGTTCCTGGTCACTGTCTCCATTACAGTAGAAAAAAAGTTGGAAGAAACACATGTTCTACTATTTTGAATGTGATAAGACATGAGACAGTAAATATTGCACTTGGTCTTAGCGTTTACCCTCCTTGGACTTGGTATTCCCCTGATTTATACCAAAGTGAAGTAGGAGCAAATCCACCAAAGTCAACAGAGTTAAGCTAGGGTAAATCAAGCCCTCTGTTACCAAAAATCCATTTCCCATTTGTTTTAATAACATTAATTTAAATGATATTCTCATACCTCTGATGTGTACACATAATTTATGCCAGGGGTAATCCTGAGCAAATCTGAGTGCTTATGGCTTCTGAGCCCACTCAGATTTGAATGACTAGTTTAAATAAAAGTATTAATAGGATTTATTTTTTTTATCTCATCTACTGAAGCCAAGTGCGGAGCATCCAGTTAACTTAAAAACATGCAGCAGACTCCAGCCAGTAAAGCACGTTGTTATTTCCCATCTCCTTTATTTTGGGGTCCATTTCCATTTTTAGCTGAACACCCATTTGTATCATGGTTGTGAAGGCTGGGAGAACTGTCAATTAGAACTGTGAGGTGCAGACCCCACTTCTGAGCTTGCCTGCCTGCCAGCTTTGGAGGTTAAACTCCTCCTGGTCTGCCTTGCCAGGGCTCTTGCCTCAATAAGTCACAAGAGCATCTGTTAACCAGTTCCCATTTCAGATGAAAGACAGGAAAAGCTACATCTCATTTTCTATAGTTCTATTCTGCAAAGATCCATGTCCACTAACAGTGTCTGAGCATAAAAATACACCTTGCTAATGCCACTGCAACGACACATGCAAAAGCATTACAAGAAGGGACAGGGCTAAAACACATCCGCACCTAGAGATAAAAAGTGGGAAGAAAAACCTCCAGAGAAACAGGTGATTTTGCAATAAGATTAAAAAAGAAAAAAACCAAAACCAAACAAACAACCAAGAGTTGCAAGTGGGAAAAACAGATTTGCTTTGGGATTATAAATTCTTTGCTCAGGGCTGGAGCAGAAGCAATCTGAAAGCTAAATACAGTTACAAAACAATTGCTGGAGGTTTGCTGGCCTTTTTGGGTGGAAAGAGAAAGGCAATGGGAAAGGTCATTTTTGCCTCAAGGACCTGGCTGCAGGTGGGATGAGGGGGTCAGCTGTCATGAAGCCAGAAGACTTACGTCACTCTGGAGGGCATCAGCCATGGGATGTTTAATTCAGTGATGCATTAGGATCTAATGCAGTCTCATCTGGAAAAGTGACAAAATGTTACACCTAAAGCTTGTAGGAGAACTACATTGCCCACCTGAGTTTCTTCAAAAAGGTCACCCAGTGCTATGTACTGGGATGTGAAAGATAACACGAGGCATTGTCTTTAATAAATAGGACATCTAGTTCCTGGAAAAGTCCATTCCTTGTTGCTTCATAATATTGCAGTAAAGATTGATAGTCATAATAAAAAAAAAATCTTAGGGTGTCTGCATTTTCTTACATATATTAGGTAGATTACCAGGGTACTTCCAGCAGAAGTGCTGTAAACAGAAATAAATTATGGTTTATGTATCTTGTGAGATGCTAGTATTAAAAGTCTAAATATTTCATCAAACACATACATCTTCACATTTCTTCTCCTCAGTTGATAAGGCAAACAGAGAGTAGTCACCGAGAACTTAAAAGAAAAATAAAGACCCCTCTCTGATAGCTGGCTGCAGAGAAAGCTCTGAAAGACCATAAGACCCCCTCAATGAACTACCACGAATAAAAATTCATGTTGGTTTTGTGAGACACCAGCTAAGCAACCACACAATGAACGAGGAAACGTGTCTTGAGGCATGGACCCAGGTCTTTTGGTCAGGCACTGAGCCTGCCTTGAAACCCATCTTGACTTTCTGCAGGAAACACACCCCTGCAAAGGTTTTCCAGTATTGGGTCATGTTAGTGCGTCATTACAAGGACAAGAGAATGGTGAAGGCAACAAGGCAAGACGGGGACAGGGAAGCGAGAGGTGAAAGACAAGGGAAAAGGGAAGAATAAGGAAAGAAAAGTGAACAGGAAGGAGGGGAGTGGAATGAAAGCAAGTACAGGAAAGCTGCTGAAAAAGGATCAGAGAAGTCATCCCCGCACAACAGCGCATTCGGTTCCATCATTGTTCTGCTCTGAAGTCTGGGTTTCCAGATTCTGCATCACTTCCAACTGCCCAGAAACCCAGCCCCGAGAGAAACAATGCAGCTGCCTGGGCCAGCAGCCAGGATGCTGTCTGCCTGAGAACATTTTTATTGAACTTGAGGTCACAATTCTTTGTTTCTGAAAATGTAACATTTGATATAAACCCAGAGTGCTGACCTATTCCTTTTGAAAATGTAGAACTAATTTGGGTTTTAGTTCCAGCTTTTGATTAAAAAGCTTTTAAGGGAAAATCTCAAAAAAAAAAAAATCCTATGAAAATTCCATGTAAAGCCATTTTCTTGCCTTTGATTTCCAATAACCAGGTAGAAAGCAACCATAAGTGGAGGGAACAGAGACATGTATAAGTAGCTTCAAGGAGATTATTCACTTTCCTTAATAAGGGTCTTTAAGAGCATGATGACTCATGCAATATAGATAAGCAGAAGCAAATAAATCAAGAAATTAAATAGAAAGAGAAAACAAATGGAAAACTCATAAGAGAAAGCATTTAATAAAAAACTTGTGGCAGGGGGTGGGGAAGGGAATGAACTATTTCCCCACCTAATCCTATTGACTGGGGTTTTTGGCCTTCATGGGCCATTTCTTTTGCCTATGTCTTTTCCTATGGCAGGAAGAGTCTTTGGGAGTTGGTAGAGCTCCCTCTTTTCCTCCAATGATGGAGCTGGCACAACAAGAAGCCCAGGTCCTTCCTGTGTCTCCTTCCAGCACTCAGCTTTTCCAGGCCCTTTTCCAGATCAAAGTCTCGTTCCAGTACCTAAATACAGACCCCTCCATCACCCACCGGCCTGGTCTCTTAGGAGCAAAGACCCTGGTAGGAACTGGCAAAGGGGTGCTGTGGGGATGCAAAATAAGGAGCAGGAGCATCTTCTGCTATAAATGTATTACAGAGATGGAAGAGAGATTGTAGCAAGAAAATGGCTGTTCCCAGAGCTGGTTCTATTGCTGTTTTTAATTCGGATTTCAACTCTTCTCTGTCAGAGAGCCCCCAACACGGGCAAGCATCTGTATTTTTGGATTTTACGTTGCTCCAGCCTTGTCAGATCTGTGCGGTGGTACATTTAGACCTCCAATAAGGGACGGTGTGATTTGTACAGTTAAATTAAGGGCACCTTACAGTGTTTCTACTTGTTATCTTCTCCTTTGTATTTGACAACATTATTTTAGAATTTAAGAAATTATCACAGCTAGGGGATACACCCAAAATGAACAATGGCCTAAGTACCACCTTTCTTTTGTGTTTCAACCTGAGAAAATGCTTCCACTCTTTAATGCCCATGATTTCAGCATTTGCTGATGCTTTGTTTTAATGATGACAATCTGTTGCAGCTCAGACACAAAACTCATATTTTCCCCGAGACACCCAGTCATTTGTTTCTTTGTGTGTGCGCTTTATTTTTTATGGGGCCAGCTGCTTTGTGATCAGCGAAATGTCAGAAAAATCATCTTACCATAACAAAGCTGAAAATAAAATATTCAAGGAAGCAACCTCCCATGGAAATCTTTAAAGCCCTAACAAGGGAGAATTCTCATCGCTGTTCACATGGGTGACTCACTGAAGTAAATGGGAATTACGTGACTGCATCAAAGATTTCAGTACGAAGAGCACAGATTTTTCTTCCAGCTTTGGCCTTTTGGAATGAACTAACAAATAAGCTTAGATGAAGAATCTGGATAAAGATAAACTGACTCAGTGATATCAGCCATGACTGGAATACCAGAGTGATTTGAGGGAGTTATGGTATTTTCCTATCAAGATTAATTACATGCCTAAGATAATAAGTCCTTAAACACTTTTTTTTATAGATATAGCACTCACATTCAACTGTCCAATTTGTAAATGGAATGAACGACACTTAAAGGTCAATACAGATGTGTCTTTGCAAGCATAGAGGTTAATTGACACAAAACTTGTTACAGCTTGCAATATAGAAAAGAGCTGTTTCTGTAAATATCGTAATTAAACAGAATGTTGTTTTTGTAATTGTTATAAAAGAGAGCCCCAAATTATCCAGAGGAAAGAAATTAGAGCAAACAAATCTGCAGGAGAATATTCTCATTTTAAGTATCAGCTAAAATACAAACTGCCTATGAAAAATTCAAAAAGATATACTCCTGATGCACTAAATTATCCTCTCGGGTTTCATAATTCTGCGAGTGAGTGCAATTAGTTAACGATGGTGCTGTCATAAAACTACAGACTGTGGCTGGCGGGTTTTGAAACTCCTCCAGAAACCAAAGTCTGATGCTAAACAACTATTGTGTTTGGGTATTAGGCAACAGGAAATCTGCCTGATGATAACTGAGTTACACCAAGCCCTGCAGCAGCCACTGAGACACTATGTCCATTTAATCTGCAGATGGCAAAGTAGATATGCCATTCACAGCTGCATGCATGAGGATATGACATCTTTGTCTATATTAATCTCATGGCTGGCTTCACATGACTCATTCAACCTTTTTTTTTCTATTACATGAAAGGCAAGTTAACTAGCAAGACCTCTGGTGATTTTAAATAGGTCCAGCCCCGTCGCAAAGTACATTTCAAGGAACAGACTACAGAGCTACTCTCCATGTTCCTAATGCTCCCGTGCCAAGCAGTTGTGTAAGTCCACCGTATGAACGCAAATCCCCGTACATGTCATTAGCTCATTTCCAAAGCACTCTTGTTAAAACACACATGCCAAGAATATGACAAGCAGGCCAAATGTATTAAAGTATATATGGAGAGAGACATCATGGGCAGCCTTTGTTATCCCAGTTATCAGTAGGGAGATAGAAGACTTAAATAAATGAACAACCTTAATCTAAAAAAAGAAAAAATCTGCAGTATCTCTGGTTCACAAAGATAAGCTGACAGCTAAGGCAAAACACAGCTATGCCCAGAGGCAGCAGGAGGAGTGTAACAGGCTTCCTGGCTCTCCTCATCCTCTGTGGCAAGGTTAAGAAGAACACCACGGGTTTAGCTCCGAGTGGTTCACAGGAGCTTTGCTGTTCAGAGTGGCTTGATTTTGAGAGCTAGTGCCTTGCTTTTCAATCAATATTCAGATAAATACATCTTCAAAGTAGAATATCGCCAGGGGAAAAATATCAAGCTTTTCATCACCTTTTCCTGGAAAAAATGCAAAGAACCCTTGCAGGTTTGAGGACATCCACACAATAGGACTATTTTCAGTTATAAAAGCTCCTTCAAGCCTCAGAGGATACTCTGTTTTGAAGAGCAAGAGACATTCCCCCTGCCCCCCCTCCTGAGACATAACTCCCAGAGTTATACTGAAAGTGAGGAAGAAACAGAAGCAGAGAGCTGTCATGGTCAGCAATGGTCATACAGAGCCCTCAGGGCAGGGGTTAGCTGAGGATGCAAAAGGAAACTGAAAAGATTAAAAAATTTTTCTTCAAGTATTTTTACAAGATAAACATTCATGTGAAAGTCTCATTTTGAAGTTCAGAGCCCAAGTTTTTCCATAATAATCCAGCCTTATAAAACAAAAATAATCAAACAAGAGTGGAATATTTTCCCCATAAATACTTGTCCCATATGGACAGGAAGCTCCATTTGCTTGCAGAAAGCTGAAGAATCAGTCTCCAGCCCCACTGGCAGCATTTTCAACATTTTCTTTTTGTGTCCCTCTCCTCTGTTAACAATATATTGCCTGCTGAAAGATAAGACAAGTATACTCAGAGAAAAATAAGTTATAAGTAGAAAATAACCTGGGGAGGGAACACCTGACCAAGAGAAGTGGAACTGGACCCGGCTGAAATGTTTTGAATCTCCCAGATAAGTACTAAAAGCCACAAGATTCCATAAAATACATATCATCTCCGCTTTTTCCGTATTCAAAAACCAAATACATACTTTATACACTTTAAAGTATTTGAAGATGTCTAGATTCTTTAGGAAGGTTAAATTAAGCTTTTCAGAGGCTTTTTGATGATCAAGAGCCAGATCAGCACTATGCTTAAAGCAAACTCACTAACTGTGCTTGAGAAGACTTAACTTCAAAGACTGAGGTACTTGAGGGACAGTGAAAGAAGTAATTTGTTAAAAAAAAAATTAAAACAAACCACAAACCTAAGTACAATCAGAAGGACTTTGATGCATACCTGTGTTGACCCGGGAGCTGGATCACAGCAGCCATGTAAGTTATAACACATTTAGAACAGAAGGGAGTAACAAACTTCTAGCAGAACTGGGAAACCAGTGGATATCCTTGGACTTTGCAGAGCACTTCCAAAGCTGTGCGAGACCTTGACAGGCCAAAAATCCCCAGCTTCTCAACACAGATCACATGCAGAGAACATAAGTGCATATATGTAACACTTTTCCATTTTCTTATAAAAGAAGAGCAGAGATGCTACTGAGTATTTCTAAACCCCTCCAGTGACAGAGCTGCAGTACTGTCTCCAGGCACATGTGGTTACAAACCTTACCTCTTCCAAAACCCTGTGTGCTAAGAGAATGTTTCTTTTTTCTTTAACAGATCGATGTTTATGATACCCAGATGAGCTGTTCTGCTCCTTGCTTTATCTTATTATGACATTACCTCTTTCTTTCTGTGCACGAGATGTAAAGTAAGATGCTGATACTAGATTTGGAAACCATGGAAAGGTAAGGGGCTCGGAGTACACCAACAGAGACCATAGCAATAGAGAAAGACCTCATTCATGACACTGATGACCTCATTCATGCCACTGATAACTAGCACTAAACACCACAGTAAATCTGGATACCAAGATGGACATTCACATNAGGCCAGGCTAGATGAGGCTTTGAGCAACCTGGGCTAGTGGGAGGTGTCCCTGCCCATGGCAGGGGGGGTTGGAACTTGATGGTCTTTAAGGTCCCTTCCAACCCAAACCATTCTGTGATTCTATGATCTACAGGACAAAGATATTTCAGTCAAGCCTAGAATTTAATGTCCAGCAAAAAGGTAGCCCTGAATTAATCACTTGCAGTGCTGGCTAAAATTGTCATGTTACCATGAGATAAAGCAGTAGTATTGCCACAAGACAACCATGCAGTTACTCTTGTTTGCAAGGAGCTGCTGGGTTGTTACTGTACATCCATTGTAAGTTACTGCGCGGTGTTTCTGTAGTATCTCAGTAAATAACCTGCCAAAACTGCAGCGAGCCCCTCACCATGCAGGTCATTGTCCCTGCGGGAATACTTGGTGAAGAGTGAATCCCTCCTTTGGCAACACAACAATGCTGAAATCTTGCAGTCTTACAGCGAGAAGAGCAGAAACGCTTTTGAAATTGCTTTTCATACTTTTACAATCCTGCTCTTAACTCTTCGCTCCACTGGTAGGAAATGGACATTTATAGCCACTATCTCAACTGTCAAACCTGACAACAGAATTAACAGCTCTGGTAATTAGCAGGAAAAGTACCTTGCCAGGCACAAGGCTCAGACTGCAAGGTGATCTACAGACTTTTTTTTTCCCCCAGGGTCAGGGTAGGGGTAAAATCATAAAAATGGTGAATTGCTTATGATATGAAGAGAAAAAGAGACAGCTGAGCCACAAATTCTAGCTCAGCAGATTGTAGTCAGATACTCTATAAAGACACTGGTTAACCTGTACCTCAAAGCTTGTTAAAAACAAAGCAAGTATCTTAAAAACCCAGCAAATTAGATATACTGCAGACAGTTAACAGGAATAAAGGAGATTAAGTGGCCAGCAGTCATGCTTTCAAAACCAGAGGAGAATTTAGTGCTCATCTAAAGTTCTTCAGACACAAACCCCTCTCCTCGCAATAATACAGAAACTAGAAGCATGAATCTTGGACTAAGAGGCTTGCTGAACACTTTTAGAATTACCAACACCTCGTACATTGCTGGAGATGAAAAAGCATGGAAAACTACCTGAGAAATAGATGTTCATACTTCCCTGCACTCAATGTACAACATTTGGCAGCAGAGAGATCCCAAGCGATGCAGAGCCCTGTCTGTACTAACGGTACCACAGATACGTGACAAAAACAATCACAGAGGTGCAACGCATTCACTGTCACAGAAATGGTCTATTGTCTTTCTGAAGGAAGATCAGGAAAATTACTTTTTTAACAAAGTGGATATTTCCACAAAAAAAAAAAAACATATTTATGTTGGAAAGCATTCCACTTCAGATGACCAATACCTTTTTGGAATATACAAATTGAAAATTTTTTCAGATAACATGCTGGTGAAGATTTTTTTTTTCTTTTTTTTCAAAACAAGAGTTCACCTCCCCCTGCCAGGAGGAAACATAACCTCCCAGCCAGCTGTTCTCGCTATTCAGAATGCATAAATATCAAAGCAAAAGAGAAACATGAGCAGCATGGAAATACTCTCGAGGAACGACAGACTATCTAGTGGCCTAGTCTGCAACAATAACTGTAAGTTACAGTGAAACCCTCTTTCTAAATAGCCAGAAGAAAAGATTTTAAAGATGCGCTGACAAACCAGAAAGGTTTTGTTCATTTGCAGGCTTGAGGGCTACAACCGCATCGCACCGTACCGGGAGCAGCCTAGGAAAAACTCTTTGAGGACACGCATGACATACACAGTAATTTAGAACCAGGATTAACGTGACACAGCAAAGTTGCACAAAAATACAAACACCTCAAAGAACTCCCCTCATTTGTTACTAATCAGACTTTGGAAAATACTGAAAATCAATATCAGTTCAAATTTCAAACTATTTTTTCCTTTGTATTTGAAAGCATTATTTTTATGTGTATTAATAATAACCAAAATAAGCAATTCCGTGCATTAGCAGCTACCCTAGAACACCGTCAAAAAGCCCTTGTCCCTTTTGTTCTCCTAATCTCAATATACAGAGAAAGCACTGGGGAAAGGAAATGTTATTATTCCCGCCTCAGAGTTGGAGAATTGAAACAGATAAGAACTGAGCAATTTTCCATCCTTAGAAGGGAAGCCTGTGTCAGAAACTGGGACACAATGCAAATCTCTACAGCTATTCTCAAAACAGGTTTGTTGGCATAATTGTTTTTCAGCTGCCAGGTTACAAAGGAATCTTGAGGAACATTTATGGAAAGTGAACCTTAAATATACATTATTCAGCTAAGAGCCCTTTCATGTCAAGAAGGTGGATGGAGAGAGATTCTGTACAGCTGACTTCAGAAAGTCATAAAGAGGAAAAAATGACAAAAGGAAATGGAAGAGAAGAACCTATGATCCAAGCAAAGTGAAATGCCGTCACATCAGATACCGTAAGCACTGACTGTTTGTATGGAAGACATAGCTGGGTGCTCTGTTAGCAAAACAGCAACTCAGGTCACTGTGAATTCAGCAATGGTACTGCAGCCAGATAAAATCATTGCAATATTCAGATTAACAATGTAAGATCTAGACAGAGGGGAAGAAATGAAATATGAATGCATGTGGCTTTTGCTGATAAAGAAGGGTAAATTCTGAGGGTCACATGCTGATACAAAGACAAATATGACAAAACCACACATGCACTGTTGGTACCCCACTGAAATAAATGGACTTCCACTCTCTGGTAGGGATACAGTTTCAAGATTGGGTGTGCAGAAACCTAAACTTTTTCCACTTTCAAGAGCAAGGAAGGGCTTCCTGGTTTGTGTGAAAGTCCTTACTAGCACCTTCACTTTCTGCAGAGACGCAGCAGCTGTGTTTCCCACTGCCACAACTGCAGTGAGTGCTGCAGGAACGTGGGGTTAGAGTGAGGGCTGCTCCCACCTCCCAGCCAGCCGGGAACCCTGATGCTGCCCTGCATGGAGACAGAGAGACATCGGCCTGAGACACCTTCATACAGCTAAGCCTGGCACCGGTGTCACCAAAGAGAAAAACGATGTGCTCAAGAGAGTCCTGCAAGGATAAAGAAAAATGAAGCTAAAGCATGAATGGCTGCAAAATATCAGTAGACAGACTGCTTCACTCCTCCTTAGCTTCGCTTTTCCCTGGATGCTTATTATTTTTCATCCCATTAAACAAAAGGATTGAGACCAAGTATAGCATATACGCATCTGTCTGTATATTTGTAGTAGCTGACTCAGATAGGAGGGTGATGGGTGGCTTTGCTAGCTGCTGTGCCCTATCAGATCTCCCTTGTGTTGACTTTGCCAGGCTGATAGACTCAGCGGAGTTGCTCTCAGGATTTATCAGCATGAGCAATGTCAGAATAAGACCTTGTGCACTTCTGCTACAGCCTGTAGCAAAAACATGATTTGCTATTTGGGAGTTACTAATCTATCACACATTAATTAATCGTATAGACTGTAGATAGGGCATGGCTGAACAAACTCGGTGAAGAGAGGAATCTGAAGCCACACCAGTATCCCGAGGGCTTGTCATAGCTCTGCCCTCCATACTGGGAGATGTCATTCTTTAAAGTAGGTCTTACATCTTTAGAAGATGAGTGTGGGGAAGAACTCTCATCTGGGATATAGAGACAGTTTCAGGCAAAATAGGGAGAGCGGTTGCTCTAGTTTGATGGGGTTTCCTCATTATGTTCTGAGCATTTCAAATGTGAGAGTTTGGTTTTGTAATGATACTGCACACCATCTTTGAGCCTCCAGGGGCTGGATGTAGGATTTCAGAAATAAATATATTAGGAGGAACAATTGTAGCTTAGAAGAAAAAAAAAAAGTTATACTTTTTCTGATTGATAGATTCTGTGTGCCACCTACAAAGGCTTGTGTTTCTCTGCTCTGGAGTTTCCCAGGCTCTGAGGTACTTCAATTAATTGCCATTTGTATAACTAATGCATCCCTTTCTCAGGGGCAATGAAAGCCCCAACTCAGGAGAAAGTCGTTGGATTCCTTTCATCACTCAGGAGCACGACCAGTGACTGAAAAGCATAATATTTCATTTGGGTTTAGTCTCATCTCGGCAGCACATTGTAACAGGCAGCTGTCTTTGCTGCCTAGTTTTTGTTTGCTGACTTCAGGACTGTACTTCAAAAGCTCCCTGTCCTCCTAATGAAAGTGGTACGCCTGTCTTTTATCATGTCCTTTGTTCTGAGGTTTAGCCCACATTCCCAAATGGAAGCTGGAGAGTAAGAAAACTTATTCGGCACGACAAAACAGTCATTGTGTTAGAAAAAAGTACCTTGTATCTGTGAAAGAAACTCCTAATAAAGAGAGTAGACATACTGAGATACGTTTTTCTCCTAACAGAGTGTCCCTGCTCTAAAACTGAGAAAAAGAAACAGAAAAGCCATATAGAAAGAAATGTCTCGTCCCAGTCCAGCTTTAAGTAACACAGTTGAATGGGGTTGGAGGTATGTGACAGGACATGTGGTTCATCTGCTGCTCATGAACACTTTGCCCTCAGCTTTATAAACTTTATGCTCCAACTTCTTTGAAGTCAAAGGACAACGGTAGCTGAAACAACATTCAAAGAGAAAAAAAAGGATTGGACCAAAAAGTTCTGAATTTGTAAGGTACTTTATTAAAAAAAGATTTTGTTTGGCTGATTTCTGTCTGATCCAATAAATTATCTTTGAAGTGTAATAGTTTGTAGTTATATCTTCAGGATGTATTTTTGAGTTTGAAAAGAAAAGGTTTTAATAGAAAGGCTGTAGTCTCAGGATTATTTATGTCTCCCTATGATAAAAAAAAAAATAGTATTTCTGTTTAGCAAGCTCAGTCTAGTCTCAGAGTTCTTCCTGGTAAAACTTACACAATCCTCATACCTACCTTGTAGGTCTGATTTCCTTAACATTACTTTGGACTGGATTTGCATCAGCTAATTAGCTATTCCAGAACAGCATAGCAAATACCTTTCAATCCTAATCTCTTTTTGTGTACTTTGTAGTGGCATTTGGTTAGAACAGAACTCTCCCAGGTTTCTAAGCAGCTTTGAAGAGCTACTCATGCTCCATGTGGCATTTGACTCTTAAAAGGCTGATCTACCTGGGTTCTGAGCTGCAGAGTCCTGGCAGGAGGAGGGGACATACCACATCCTCCTGAGAGAGTACCCTTAGTAACTCATAACACTGGGGGAAAAAAAAAAAAAAAAAAAAAAAGTGGCATAATTTCAGGAATGTCAGTGGGCCTTAGCTCTGGGGAAAGGGCAGAAACACAGCTATTCTGTTCTCTCTGCTTACAGGTTGTTCTCCCACTTCAGTCATCCAGGGAGCCAAAACCACTTTTTATATGAATTATGAAACTGTTTGCACACCAAGAATAAGAGTGAAATGATAGGCACTTTGCAGGAATCCAAGCAAGGCAATACACCCACAGATACACCTACAAGTGAGAGCACACCACTGTACCAGTTCTCTCCCAGCCTTTTCTCAGGAAGAGACCCCGTGCTCCCAGCAGCTTCAAGCAGTACCTTCACAGCACATACACTAAGCCATGACTTTGATACCCCAGAAATTCCCCTTTGCTAGCTAAGATGCGTTCCCTTTTTCAGATACAACAGACTGCACAAAGCAAGGTGCCGCTGCCTGTCTGCCTCTCCTGATAGCATTTATTTGCATTGCTGCTCCAGTTAATGAGTGACATCACTCTCTTTCAGTATCACCTTCTGCGTAGACCCTCAGGAATTCACTCTTGTCTTTGAACTTGCCTTACCCTTTTTGTCTTACTTCACAGCTGGAAACCTAACCTAGTCTCTTGCCTCAAAAAATCCTCTTATTTATAATCTGGTTGGCCTTAATCTACTAACTCAAACTCATGCTGAATGATTTCTAAAAGGCAGAAAACAATTTTTAGGCTTCCACAAGGAATATGAACCATTTTGTTCCAGTTTGTTAATTTACCTGTGTCAAGACCACAGATGTCTGTAGGTCTGAGCAGATCCCTGGTATGCATACGCATTTTCTAACCTGAAGTGTCTCCAGCTTAAAGAAATTTATCTCTCGCTTGTTCATTTTACTACTTGACTTCAATCAAAACTATCTCCACTGAAGTCATTCTACAGATTTCATTTCTCTACTTAAACACACCATCTATCCTCACTCGCACCACCTCCCTCCTCCTACTCATTTAAATGGGCTGTTATACCAGGGTAGATTAATGTCACAGTCATCTCCCTTGATTTAAATGGTGTTTGATTATATCTGTCAGGATATACTTCTCTCTAAGTATGTGTTCTTCCCTGATGTGTTAATCTGATGGAGTAAATGGGCCTGGAGACATGGCCTAATCATTGTACAACTTTAAATAGTTAAGGCAAGGTTCAGGCCTCCAGGTACAGGCTTGTTTTATTGGTAATACCTGCAGGCGGTGGAAAACATGTCAGGTTTTGATGATATAATGGCCAAAACACAAAAGGAAAGCAGCGTTCTCCAAGCATGAAGTAGTCAGCAAATACCTCATTTTCTACATTCTTACATCTCATTTTTTTCCCCCCCATTCATCCTCTTTTATTTTTTTTTTATGAGTCAGTCTTAGAAAAAGCTGTTGTGTCTCCAGCACCATTTCAGAGCCGGGACATCAGCCATGAAAATTGCTCTTATTGGACCCAAGAAGGAAAATTCCCTTTACACCCTGTGTCCAGTCTCCCCCTTTCTAACACTCTGCTGGGTAAGAAGAGCTGGATGGACCATGTCACCTCCTTCACCACAAAGAGCTTCAAGATGAGGTAAAAAGAAAAGTAAGACATCGGGGTTCGGAAAAGCCCATGGAAATAAAACAATGTGTCATGTTTTAGAACAGATTTTACTGGACAGTATCTGGACTCTCCTTCAGGGTCTCACCTTTTTTCAGCATGCAGTGTAGACTCTAAGACCTTATCAGTCTTCGACCATAATTGGATACTGGTTTTATACCAACATAATCTGCAAGGTTGTCCAGTCTAAGAGTACATTTCCTATGGGACAATCTTTGAAGAGGTGGCAGAATTCCCTCATTTGCTAAGAACTCTAAGTTTTGGAGTTTATTTTAATTCCAAAATGGAAAACATCAAATATCAAAGGAATAAAACTTTAATTTTTTTTGACATTCTACTTTAGTTACTTCTTAAATAATAATGGAAATAAGCTTTTGAGATTATCATCACTTTCAAATGAAAAAAAATCACAACTTAACCAGACTACTAATATTGTTAAATTTGCTTGACTTTTTCTCCTATCCAGCATTTAATTTAAACTTAAACCAAAAAAGTTCCGATCCAGTTAAAAAACAATTCTAGTAAGAAAATTCTAGAAAATTCATGGAAAAGTTGTTCAGAGAACATGAGCAGGGACTCAAAGTCATTAAAACCTGCAAGCTTTAATGAAAAGCCAAAAAATCAAATTAAAGCCAAAGCAACACCCTCTGTACTCATTTTGGATTAGTTTTCTTAGGTCAAAAATATTTTTCTTGTATCTTTCTGTCTCATAGTGTTCTCTACCTATTGGAGACGCACCCCTACCTCATCTCTGTTATACACTTCCGTGCCTGTTGCTGTCCTTCAGGTCACTGCAGCCCTTACCTTCACACAAGAATTCTCGGAATCACTAGAATTAACCTTAACTTTCTGCACCTCATCCCATGGCCAATTCTGTCGTAAAGTCCCTATACTCAAAACTGCTGTATCACAGTCAAATTTGTGCTTTATATGGAAAAAAGAAGGAAATAAAATGGAGAACAGACTGCTTCCCTGAAATGAATACATCAGATAAGGATTAAAATCTTCTCTGACAAAAAAAAAACAAAAACCCTAGCAACCTAGATTTGTGATAGGTCACAAATGAGGAATTCAAAGGTAATGCTGAACCGATAGATGACAACGTTATGAAGGCTTCCTAATAATGCTAGATGCACTAATTTTTTTCTTAGCTGCAATTTTGTGACTAAGCATAACACTTCTTATGAGTGATAGTACAAAAGAACCATAAAGCTGACAGCATAATGTATGATTGCAGTTCAAAAGACTGAAAGATAAATGCATGAGGAGAAAAGAAAGCTTGTCTGGGGAGGAATTGTTCTAGACCTCTGCCATAAGGGACTTGTTAAACAGTACTGCTGCAGTTACACCCAATATCAAGTGTACATACCATGGAAGTAACCATGATAACAGCTTCATATTTTTCTAGCACCTTCCTTCTAGATAGATCATTATTTATATAGCACTTGGATGTGGGCTAGGTGTCCCCTACAGGAATTTACAATCTCATTTTATTCAAGATGTTCTGTTAGTGTGGTGAAAAGAGACATTTATATCTAGAGACAGACAAGCAGCTAGTGTAGCAAACAGTGGGAAAATGCAGTGCAAGAAACAGAAACCAAAAATCAGGATCCGAGAAGGTTTATTCACTGAGAAGTTTGGGATGAGTTTCTCCAGCTACAAAGAAGTTACTTCAGGGTGATAGTATATCATGGCATACTTGAGATCAGTACACATCCTTCCTATGCATAGTCTTCATGTTCGCACTCATTCCTCATATTCATATGCATTAGATCAAGCCTGATCCAGGGGCAGCACCTTTCACAGCAATGCAGAACTGTGGTTATCTATACACCAAATCAAAGGATACCGACAACACCAGACTACAGAACGCTTCATCCCCATCCAACCCCAGAGAACAAGACAGTTCAGCAGAAAGCGGGAGAATAGGTGGATCTGTTGTGCGGTCCCCACTGCAACTGAGTAAATGCCATCAAGGAGTTAAGACGCACTGATCACAGGAGACAGCCCCAAGCCACAGCTGGCCAGTTCGGTCGCCTGTCTCTAGCCCCCCTGGCTGAGCCCAGGCCCCTTAGCAGGCCACGTGTGAGAACAGTGCACAGATCCCAGGGGAGAGCCCAACAACAAACTCTTTCTCCACAACCATTCATGAATTATACAAGGGAAGAGAAAGAAGTGATATTGCACCTAACATGCAGCATTACCATTCCCAGCCCTTGACCTCCTGTTTTATGTTTCATTACCCACAATATCAAGGCTTCCCAAAGCCAACTGCAGAGTACAAGTAAAATGTTTTCTTTTCTCTGTCTCCAGAAATGAGTTATTTTTTCAACCAAGAATATTTATTGACGATACAAGCATGAGAAAAATATCTACTCTCAATTACATCCCTATAAACAAAGAAGGTTTGGGACGAGCAGGAAAAAAACATGGAATTAGACAGGCTAGAAAGGCTTGGGGAGGATCCTTCTCTCTCCTAAGAGAAGCTTAATGGTAATAGGAAAAGTATTGAGAGAGAAAATCCTCTAGCAACAGGAGTATCAGTGATTCAGCACTCATTCTGCGTGTATTAGATTTGACAACGGTATGCAAGAACCCACCCATCCATCAACTCTTTTTCCTCGTCGTCAGCCCATCATGGTAATGGGATAGTGGTATTTGCAAGGGTGATATACAGTAATGATTTTTGGTTAATGAATCAGACTTAGCATCAATTACTTTGTTGTCGTCGCAAAATGCCACTACAAAGACATTTCATTGTCCCTTCTGTCAAATCATCATCCTACTCCCTTCAGTCCTTAGTCCTTCCATACACTGGTTGGGCAGCTAACCAGACAGCCCCCCTTGTAGCCAGTACTACATCATTAATGCGCACATATAATGAGCTACTCATAGGCATAGTGTTAATCGTTAACATGGCCTATACCTATTTTGACACAATCCACAAACTAAAAAAAAAAAAATAAAAAAAGAGATTGTAGTTACTATGTGGATAAAAAAAAAATTGACTAAAACAAGATTGCATGACTTCAACCACAAAAGCCAAAATACTTTTTCCTGAACTGTGTTCTAACATTGTTCTTTACACAAGCATTGATTGTATACACAAGATAATAAATGTTGGGAGAAAGTTTTTAGAATTGTTCATCTAGAGTGAAAAGTGGATGTTTCCTAATCAAAATAACTGTGCATAGAGAAACGAATGAAAAGAAAACAAACCCAGCCATTATCCCCACTCAGCTCCACGAACAAAGTGCTAGGCTGAGCCAAGCACTGGTATCAATTTTCTTTGCTTAATGAAAAGGTTTTCCGAGATGTAGTCCTTTCTGCTTCACTGTGGATTGACAATGCATTCTGACCTAATGGATGCTGATTACTGTTTCCATTATGCAAGGCTGACAGAAGCAATATTTCTTCGAACCACAACCTGTTGTTGAGCACAGAGCTATTGTAGTGTGACTCTGTCCTACAAAGGCCTTTTGATATCACACATTCCTCATCTGCTTTGAGCCACCAGCCCTCCTCTCACATGGCAATAGGAAGACCTATGAGGCTGTCCCGCCATCACAGCTGGGATATCATCACTCAGGACGAAAACCAGCACCATCTGGAAGTCTTGGTTCAACATGAAAACCAGATGAGACACATACTACACTACTACTCTCTAAACAAGACCAAAATGAAGCAAGCACCACAAATGAGAGATTAACTGGGTGGGAAGTCCTTAGCTCCTCCTGATCTTCCCAAGGCTTCAACTGAGCACTACCAGAACTGGCACAAGAAACCACATCCTTCTTGCAAAACAGCAAGGAAAAATTTAAACAGTATTACTGTGTACGTCTTGTATCCACCCGACAGCTACTTCTGCTTGGAGGATCTGGGAATTTACCAAAGCAGGGGCAGAGTCTGGGCTGCTCGAGCCAGGCCTGTGCCATCACTGAGTGTCAAACAGCAATATGAGCTGGGCACAAGGGGATGCGGGAAAGGAGGAAAAAGTGAATGGACAGCGCTAAAATTACAAGTGTGTGGAATTACTTTGAAGCAAATAGGGTGAATAAGGGAGATTAAAGGTGGAAAGCATAGTATGAAAGGCAGAAGAAAGTATTCACTGGGGAGGTGGATATTCACCATCTCCCATCTCTGAGCTGTCACTGCAGGAGCTGCTCTGAGGCTGCTCAGTGCTTTACCTCCCTCTTGGTTTTGGCATCACTGCCAGGCAGCCATTTCAGGAGAGACCCTCCCGAGTGCTTTGCTGTGTGATCAGTGTCACCACAGTTTGTGGGAACCCTCAATGTCCTCTAAATTAGACGCATCCTTGCTAAACCAGCTGTGAAACACGCTTGTGCCTGCACAGCCTCAGGAAAAAGGAAAAAACAACACACCACTAAAATGAAAAGAAGCCTTTTCTAAAGAATATTAAAGAAGAACTAACATGGTTTTCACATATTGGGTGGGGAGGCCTGAGTCAGTGCAAGGAAGTGGTTGTCTCTCTCTACCACCCCAAACCACTGTCAGCTGTACCGAGCCTCTGAGCTAATCTCCCAGAAAGAACAAACTAACTAGCAAAATATCTTCCTAAGTTTTTGGTGCTTGCATTTGCTCCCTGTTTGGCTTACATTCATTCCAGTTACCTGCTATCAGAAGAATGTTGCAGCAAGTGGCGGGACACAGCCAGCACTAGAGAGCATTGCCTGGACCCCATTCCCACATGCCGGGCAGCAAACCCCCTACCCATCGGTCACCAGTTCTTTCCAGGCTCTGCTGACCCTGAAAAGAGCAGAACATCTGTAATTGCTTGGAGGTTTTCTCCCTGCACTTCTTTTGTGTACAGCGCTTCACCTGACAAATGGTGGGTTGCTGGGTGACTGAGATTTTGTTAAGCTGCACTAAGAGCAAAACCATTTGTTGCTTTTAAAATAACAACTAGAAGAACAGGAGAAAAAAAAAACAAACAAAAAAAACCAAAACAAAACAACCCCCACAATGCTGGATGTGATTATTCTGCAGGAACGTCATTGCTGGCATGGTGCCACCAAAGGCACAGCAGCTGAAGGTAGGAGAGGAACACATGAAAAGCCACACAGCAATCAATTGCCCCCAAGAAGTAATTTTTTGTGCACTTGTGTTTTTATTTTTCTAAAGACCAAAGGGAACAGAGGACTCTATAGTTCCATGAACTACAAATCTTCACACCAGGTTGATATTGCAGGTAATCCACTTCTACACCAGTGAAAATACACTGCTTGCCCAACACAAGTGACTCGTGCTTTTTTACAGCTCTAAACAGGGAACAGCTACAAGGAGGATAAGACTCAGCCTGGGCCAGTCAGCATGAGATACTCCCATTGCCCCACTTCCCTTTCGGCTCTCTCTGAAGACACCTGGTGTATCTTCTCCACCAGCATCTCCACCAGGTATCTGCAGCCAGGCAGAGACACCCCTGCCCAGGGCCCACCACCCAGCTCTGGCTCTCAGGGTCGATCTTTGTCAGTCAAGGCTGAGATGGGGGTGTTTGCCTAAATGGTGCTGTACCACTGTCCTGAAGAGCCACTTAACGGCACTGATGATCAGTGGGATGATGCCCAGTCTGTGAAGGTTTCCTATTTAAACTACAAAAGGTGGAAAAAGAAACAAATGAAGTGACCTCTTTAAAATCAAGCAGAGGCATGAGTAAAACCACAACACTCCCAAGTTCTGTGCCACAGATTTCTTCCTGGAGCCACAGACCACAGCACTAAGAAGTTGTTTG
Organism: Syrrhaptes paradoxus; assembly: GCA_013400615.1. NCBI lineage: Eukaryota > Metazoa > Chordata > Aves > Pterocliformes > Pteroclidae > Syrrhaptes > Syrrhaptes paradoxus. Next base: position 11,519 of record VZTO01016660.1, on the reverse strand, counting down.
ACTTCAAAAGCCTGTGTGGGTGAGTGAGAGGAGCAACTCTTCCTAGTTCCTTTTTGCTATGCAAGATAATCCTGGAGCACCTCCCCTATGAGGACAGGCTGAGAGATTTGGGGTTGTTCAGCCTGGAGAAGAGAAGGCTCTGGGGAGACCTTAGAGCAGCCTTACTGTACTTAAAGGGGGCTACAGGAAAGATTATGATCTTTTGATCTCTTTGTTCAGGGTGTGTAGATATAGGATGAGAGGTAATGTTTTTCAGCTGAGAGAGAATAGATTTAGATCAGATATTAGGAAAAAAAATTTTTACCATGAAGGTAGTGAGACACTGGCACAGGTTCCCAGAGAAGCTGTGGATGCCCCATCCCTGGAGGTGTTCAGGGCCAGGCTGGATGAGACTTTGAGCAACCTGGCCTAGTGGAAGATGCCCATGGCCAGGGGGTTGGAACTTGATGATCTTTAAGGTTCCTTCCAACCCAAACCATTCTATGATACCTCTCACATCCTTGATGCATCCTGTCACCTGTCTGGCTTTCCTGCATAGGATACTTGTGATTATCTGTTTACCATCTTACCTGATGTGCAGGACAAATAATTAGGATTGTGAATTATTCAGTGCTGTACACAATGAATATGAATTTTGGTTATTATTCTTGAGCTCCTGAGATCCTATATCAATGCCATGTAGGAAACAGTAATGGACACATGCCTAGTACACAAGCATGCCCTGCCATCATTCTGCAAAACTGTACACTTTTCTAAAACTGATTGATTGTGGCTCGTGTAATGTGGATGTCTTTGCCAGTGGAAACCAAGCTCACAAAACAATTCCATAAGACATGAAGCCACACTGGCTTTGCATATTTGTATGCTTCATTTGAAAGGGTCTGCTATGTGTTGTGGCTAATTTTCCAAGCAAGGGTAAGTCATATTTTCCTAGCTCTTCAATTTGTAGCAACTTCACTCTCCTTCAATTCCCTCCAGTTTGCTGTAAGCGCTGCTGCTGCAATACTTTTCCATTTAGATGAACAAATAAGTTGCACAGCCCCTTGGAAACTGTTACTACAGGTATTCAGGAAATAGTTGGCAGGAATGCTGCGGTTCATATTCCCCCTGGGCAAAAACAAGATTGGCACAGTGAAAAACCAAGCCAAAAAATTCATAAATACAGATGAAAAGAAAATTCAGCATAATCCTTTTCCAAAGCCAGTCCTTAGTGACTCTGTGAGATGATGGGCTGAATACATGCCTGGCTTGCTGCTGACATTATAATAGCTGATAAGACTTTGGCAAATGAGTAGCAGGGAATAATCAAGCAAAACAGCTTTTGTTTCCTTAGTTGTGCCTGAAATAGGTGAGATGCAACTGCAGGTCTAACTTCAGCAGGAAACTTCACCACCTGAAAGCAGCACTACAGCAATCTCAGAAAGAGCTGGGGAGACGATTGTTCCAACAGAGAACACTGGTTCACTGAAACAAAAATTCTTTGCAGAAAGATGTTGATTACAATAACAAGACAAATCAGAAAGAGTACAGCAGAAACACTGAGCATCTCATCTGCTAGATGCCAACAACACACCTGCCAGGCTGACTGCCCACCAAAATCCTATTTTCTTTCATTTCTTTGCAAATTAGTCTGTAGCTCCTGGGCACTGAACACTGCCTGGTCTCTGGTTATGCAGAGGAGTTTTCCCAACATTTCACAGCAGTTGTTTTCTGGCTTCTACATGCTGCTTTTAAACAGTAATTTCAGATTCTAGCTAGGTTTATTATGAGCCAGATCCTCATTTGCTATAGATGTCTATATCTCCACAGAAAATAAGGTTAACATCTGAATAAAGATGTACCAGGTTGGATGTCAGTGTGATCTGACTTCCACTTCAGCTCCAGGTAGGCCATTATTTGGAGATCTTGGGGTAGAAACTACACATTCAAATTTTCTTCAATATGGTGCTTAACTTGCAACTACAGTGTTCTGTGAAAATCCAAGCACCCTCAGACTGCACGATCTTTTGCCATGTATTACTTTAAATATTCACTGCTAGCCATTTCCTCTCTTCTGGCTGTGTAGAAACATTTCTAATGATGCTACCAAAAAGCAAGTTAGTGCAAACCTATACAAGCCTAATAGCCTCTAAGTGGTCATGCTGACTTAAATGGAAAGACTCCAGCTGACTTCATCGGAAGCTGAAACAGGTCAGTAACAAAGGTTGCAAATTCAGGTTAGGTTCAGTCACACAGAAGTTCAGAGACTTGTCTAGATCTGTCAAATATGTGAAATTACCAAGACTTTTGCACTTTGCAAGAGCTAACATTACCCTAAGAGTCTTGAAAATTAGGATACTGCAAGAATAAGCCTTCACATGGAACTGCCTCTCTACTGAGAACTGAAACAAGAAAGGCGAATAAGGGTGCATTTGGTATAGAAGTGAACACAATCTCAAAAAGTGCAATTTTCTTTTTTTTTTGTCCTTCCTGAATGCTCATCTTTATTTTGCTTCCTTTGTGGCTTTGGCTCTTTTCATTTGGAGAGGCAGTATGTTCCTCGCTGCTTTCTCAGGTGCTAGCCTTGGTCCAAATTAGGATCTTAGCCACATAAGCTATTAGTTACATGTCTATTGCAATGAGCTTCTCTCCTCCACAAAAGGCTTCTGCTCCTTTATTAACAATATTTCATTGCTGCATAGATAGACGTAGAACAACAAAGGCACATGAAATAATGAACAATGCAATGAAAGCCCCTTGGATTTTCCTATTCTACCCATAGTACAGGACAAGAATAAGGAGACATTTCATGAAATTAGAAAGGCTGCAAAGGCTGATATGGCTTAAAGGAAAGACTCTTCCTCTTTGAATATAGTTTATAACAGGCTGTGAAATTAGCTGCTTCCTACTCAGAGCTGGGGAAGAACAAGACCGTATTTTCTGTGTCCTTTTTTCATAGAATCATACAATCATTAAGGTTGGAAAAGACCTCAAGGATCATCAAGTCCAGCTGTCAACCCACACCACCTAACTCACTAAACCATGCCCCTAAGAGCCACACATACATGTTTCTTGAATGTCTCCAGGGATGGTGACTCCACCACTTCCCTGGGCAGCCTGTTCCAATGCCTGATCACTCTTTCAGTGAAGAATTTTTTCCTAATATCCAGCCTAAACCTCCCCTGGTGCAACTTGAGGCCATTTCCTCTTGTCCTATCACTTGTTACTTTAGAGAAGAGCCCAGCACCTACCTCACTACAACCTCCTCTCAGGCAGTTGTAGAGAGCGATGTCTCCTCTCNCCCCAGGTCCCTCTCTGCTGGGCAGTTTTCCAGCCACTCTCCCCCAGCCTGTAGCGTTGCAGGGGGTTGTTGTGACCAAAGTGCAGGACCCGGCACTTGGCTTTACTGAACCTCATACAACTGGCCTCAGCCCATCGGTCCAGCCTGTCCAGATCCCTCTGCAAAGCCTCCCTACCCTCAAGAAGATGAACACACCCACTCAATTTAGTATCATCAGAAATGTGGGATCTAGCAATAGTCATATCCCCAAAGCACATTTTGAGATAAAGTAACAATGGAACATCTTAGTTAAAAGAAAAGATGAAACAGGAGGCATTGGTCTGCACAGGGCCTTTACAGGAGCTGTTGGTTGTTGTCTAGCTGGAGTAGCCTTAACAAGGCTTTTAAAAGAAGAAGGTTTAGAATAAGATTCCTGAAAAGCAGATAGGGACAAGAAACCCCATGAAGAAAAGGGAGAGGCCAAGGAAGGAAGGGCGAGATGTGGAGTCAACAAGCTGAAGACCTTCAGAAGTCTAGGTGGACTTCTGGAGCAGGATGGGTTGCTTTATCTATCACACAGCAGGAATGATGTTTGGGGCAAGTGAGCAATACCTTGCTGAACTGGGACACATCAGGTATGACAGGCACAGGGGGCACTGAGCTGGCACTGCCTGCCCCATCCTGTGGTGAGAGGGGCAGGGAAGCTAGGTGCTGAGCCCCAGCCTGCCAGGACACAAAAGCCAAGAAGCTCTGGAAGCAGAGCAGCTGTTTGTACAGCATATAGCCCAAGCTCTGTGGGTTGCAGTTTGCCATACAAACTCACCAGTGCAGCCTTTATTACTCAGAAAAACTGCACTGTGCTACATTTGATGGTGTTAAGCATCTTTAAATAAGAAAATCAAAGGTGATCTAATCCTCTCTGATAGTAAACATAATAGTAAAGTCACGTTCAGCTCCTCTTGTAAGCTTATTTCTGTGCCAATAAATCCCTGATGCTAACTTTTGATTTCTCTGGAGCTGCTCCTAACAGCACTGCTGGTCCGAGTCCTCTTCCTCCACCGGCATAAACAGCTATCCTGCCTGGTCCGTTGCAGAAATGGCAGAGGGACAATGCAAAGACCATGCTGGACTTCACCACCAGCTCCTTTTTGTAAGATGAAAATCACATGGTATACTACTCAAAGATTCAAAAGCTCATTGCAGTAGCTTAAGATCCACTGGCAAAATTAAAAGTGATAAGGGATGTTAATCTTCACGCTCCAGGGTATAAACTAATTGCCATCTGGAGTCAGGAGGAAGCTTTCCTTTTTATACTGATACAGCCTTTTACTGTTGCCTGGGAAAATGATGAGTTTGGAAGAGGTTGTTCCTCTCTCTGATAAATCGACCTTTGTCAAAGACTGGATCCTCAGCTAGTGGATCAATGGCCTATTTTAGGATGACATTCCTGTGTTGATATATACCTTCCATTCAGATACATCCATTTGATTTAACATCCATTAGCAAGGTAATGCCCCAGCATCTTGTATTTGTCAAGCTGTTTGTTTACCCTTTTTATTCCGGAGATTAGTGCAATTTTACATGCAAAGTGCAAGTCAACGCATTCATTGCTCCATAACTTGCCTTTCATTTGAAAGGTTAGTGTTCCCTCCATGCCTTTTGGAGGCAATGATAATGGTGATGCTGGTATGGACCTCAGCCTTTTATCAATGAGCAGTGTGGCAGGTTTATTTGTTTGAGCCCTTGCTGACACCCACAGCCTCTGTAATTCAGTCTGACAGATTGAGGCCACGTTCCAGATCTCACAAAAACAGCAGAGGGGGGTATTGATTTTTCTCTTATTGTTGGTGATTTGCTGCTTCATTCTTTTAACAAATGTTAAAAATATATATATATAGTAAACAGGAAGGTCACAGCTGCAGGTTGGCAGAGCACACAGTGCTGTTTCCCCTGTTACTCTCTTCTGTCTCTATATTTTTGATTCAATGGGGCATGCTCCACAGACCTTGAGCAACAACATCAGATAAATATGAAAAAAATTGCCATGATGCTGCTGACAACCCAGAGGGACTGCAGGAGAAATCTGGTCCCAAGCATCTTTCATACTGCAACTTTGAGTAATGCTCCTGAATCACCAGAGTAACAGCTGTATTTACAGCTTCTCTGCACTACCTCTGGCATGGAAATAACCTTCGTGTTCACATAGAAACCAGGCCCCTCAGCATACTATGCTCAGGCTTAACTCTAACTCACCTCAGCTGTAAAGTCATTTGCCAAGCCCAGAGCCAGTGCAGGTCCTACCACAGATGTGCTGAATGCTGCTGGCCCTGTCACCTCACTTCTCCAGGTACCACATAGGCACTCTGACCAGGTACATACCTGCCCCATACATCTGCTGGATTTGTTTGGCAAGGTGCACATCTTGCAGTACCTTAGTCCTGATGGACAAAGATGCTAAGATATTAATCTCCTATTAAAACCAATGGAACTTAAACACCTAGATCCCCTCCCTAGCCTCCTATACTGGTTCCTGTGCTTTTGGGAGCTTTCTAGGCTCCAAGCATAGTAAAGTAAATAAAAGATAAACCTTTATGTGTCTGTTGCTTCCATTATACACCATCTCAAAATGCCCAGACTTTCCCTTTTTTACAGCTAATTCAGGACAGAAGATGTGCAGATCCAAGTCTTGGCACAGAAAGATGCTCTGCTGGACAGAGCATGCTTCCATGTGTGGAAATAAGTCATTCGTAGCAATTCTCAGAGAGATTCTGAATTTATTATTGGTGTCTTCAGATTTCTCTTAAAAAATGCTGAATACTGCTTTAAAAAACACTGTTAAAAAAAAACAAAGCAAAACTAACAAAAAAAAACAACCCAAATGATTGCAGCTGCTCAGGATTGAGGTTTTTTTGTTTCTTGGGGGAGAGGGGTGGAGGCAAGAGGCTCGACTGTTCCCACATATCCTCAGCAGAGCAAAAGGAACAAAACACAGAGCACTGGAGCACTGCAATGGCATGCTGAAGCCTCTAATGTAAATACAAAATATATAAGAGATTATTTTTTTTTTAGCAGCCTCTCAGATTTCAAGAGATAAGTAATATCTTCATCCTGTGAACAGAGCCATTTTCACTATCACAGGGCCTTGACAACCAGCTTCCTACACAGTTTGTCATGAGAAATGTCACTAATACTGTCTGAATACTGATATTGGTCATGACTTTTTGTTATGCCTCATGTAAAGACTTTATGTGTTTAATTTAGCAAAGGCATTGATAAACAGATATAAATCTTTGGAGAGGCTGCTGATAAAACACTTAATATCACACTGATGTGTGTGCTGTATTAGGCTTCAATAATATTTATATTTTATCTTTTTTACTAGCTCGGTGGCATTGCAGTGATCATTCTTAAAGATGATTGAAAAACATAGTAACCTCCTCAGAACACTGGCATAAATCTGGAGTAACCTTGTTGCTTCTGGTGGAGATACTTGTGCATTATCGGGAGTGCTATTCAGCACAGGAATTGTGTCATACCTGCAGTTACCAGAAAGGAGAAATACAGCTACTTAGCTTGCTACACATCTTTGTCCTTTCTCTTTGAAATCCTTGGGTTGTTTGACAAAACAAGTGTGTTCCTTTCTTTAGCCATGATGTCAGTGGCATGCAATACCTTCTTCTGGCACTGGCTAATGAGGAGCATTTTCTGCTTCCCCAAAGGATGGGCTAGCAAAGAAGAAACCTGCTCCTGCATGAGTCACCAGTCAGAGAGAGGGAAGCAGGACCACCAAAATCAGCAAAAATCTTTATTGCACTTGCTCCTGTCATTGCTGGCTTGCACTTCATCCAATGCAGCCTTGCTCCCAACAACGACCTTCAAGAGAGCACGAGGGCATGTCCCTTAATGGCCATTCTCCAGCAGGGAGTTTGCAGGATGGGCTACACAGGGTAGCTGTCAGCTGAGCGAACATACACTTCAGCTACCAGTGGTTTTGGTTTTACCAGTTATAGCCCTACCTGTTCTACTGTCTTTTTTTTTTTTTGTCTTTTTTTTTTTTTACTTTTAAAAATGAAAAAGCAATGCTTTCAAGGAGGTAAATCACTGCTTGCTCTGCCTCTCAGGAGCTGATCCGTGTACCTAGGCAGGACAGACTCCTCTTTGAAAGCTGCAAGGTTTAATTCCCACAGTGCTACTGCATTTCTGTTGCACACACCCTGGCCTGGAGGTGATAACAGCAGTGGGGGCACACCGCTTCGCACCTTAGGGATGCTGGCTTATATCTCACAGGTATACTAACACATCCATGGATGCAGCTTATTAGCAGTCCTGCAGCCCCACTGAAAGGCAAGGTGTGATTTTTCACTGTTTCCATTAGCACCATGCCAAAAGGTCACAGCAAAGGCTGAAGGGAGTGGGATCACAGTGTGGGTGTAAGCACAAGCAGATAGTCCCACCACCAATGTGTTTAGCCAAAATATCAAAGCAGAGAAAGGTGGGAGTAAAAATGAAGGCAGCCAGAGGTTAAGTGATTGGCCCAAGGTCAAAGAAAAGCTCTTTGCCAGAGCTGGAAACACATGAGCCCATCTACAGAGCTCTGCCGATCATCTGAGCAGCTTTCCCACAAGTGGAATACATACCTATTTTGACAGTATTTTATTCGTGTACAATTATAATTGAGAACCTGTCATGGTAAATTGCTGTGTGAAACTTGGTCCTATTTGGAATATTACTTCTTCAAAAATATGCAAGACGACTAGTAGGAATGCCTTACAAATGTTATTCATGTTACACCTCAGGGGCAAGATAAATAATGCATAAATTGAACAAACACCCAAGCACGTTAATGGGAAAGGCTATGCAACTTCAACTACCCTATGAACTTTTCCATTTTCCTCACAGAAATTGTTTCTGTTGATATTTGGATTTAAATTGGGCTGAAAGGGAGGAAAGAGGAAAGTTTAATCAGAAGGCTGTCAAAAAACTGTGCTCACTTAAGAATTAGTGGACAGTGCTGCTACTTGCAGTTTGGTATACTGTATATATATATCTTTCCTACAGATAAATTCTTCTGGGAACTACCACTGTAAAAAAATAAAAACAAACAAAAAAATCAACATATTTTATTTTTTACTTTGTTTTTGAAAAAAGTTGAATGTAATATTTTTGTGGCTGGTGTATTTCTGCAAGAACTAAAAACCTTAAACTGGTACAAAATAGTTATTACAGTAGCATGCAATTCTCGCAGTGTTGGGAAACTCACAGTTAGCTGTCAGAAAAAGTTAAGCTAACTGAAATAAAGAAAACTACAGAAACACCTTCTGCTGTAATAGATACAAATCACTGCCACCCTATTAGTTAAGCAGCTGAAGAGCTGCCAGTTTTGCCTTTTGGCTTCACTATCCTTAGCAGTCCCCGCCCTCTTTACTGCCACAATCCCTTGTTACCTTCAGCGCTTAATTTACATCATGAGCTCAGCAGAGCAAGGCCTTGTCTCTTTGTTTAGCTCCTGTACTATAACATCTCTTATTCCTAATGCACGCAATTAGCAGTAACACCATAGGAATAGAAAACCTCAGATGCTGCCCAGCTTGATGGCAAAGTAAACATTTGCCATTATACTTGCAGTCTGAGCTTCAAGAGTCTTAACTAGAAGAGACCATCATGTCACACAGAAGTCAAAGGCTAACTTTAGCCCAATAGGCTCGTATTCACCCTCCAGAAAAGCTTCTCTTGCCATGAGGTGCAGGAGAGCAAAGATCCTACTTCACAACGTCCTTCCCTCTCTTTAACCCAAGTGCCCTTGTATCAAGCTCAACAGCCCGTGATCTGTGGCGTTCGTTGATAGCCTGTTTTTATGGTGGATAAAAACCACTGATCCTTCACTAAGGTACTTCCTGAATCTTGTCTTTATCCTTCTAGTGTTGGCAAGATCTTATGTTTCAGCAACAGAATCCATCCAAGGATGGAAGAAAATATTTTCCATTGTGGTTTAGTAGAAATTTCTCAGCCTAAGGAGAGGTTTCTTCTCAGAGGAGAGTATTCACTCTTGTAAAGACACAAGAATGGATGTAGAAAGGTCGGAGCAGTTGGCCAGGTAACGTAAAACAAGCAAATGCTACTTGCATATCACCACCGCTTCCTCTCTGGCTGTGTTGGTTGACCTGATAATAGCATCAGTTACAAAGTGATATGAGCCTAGTCCAGGAGTGAGGGCAGCTGCTCGGCAGCTTGGTAAGAGGGATGTCAGGACAGGTAAACGAGTGGTCTTCAATAGCATTCCCACACTCACAGTTGTGTTGCTGGCAATGCCAATGGAAGCACCAGGAACTTAAATCTGTGAAGCAAGGACTCACTTCTTAGAAGCAAGACTTTGCAACAGACAAAGAGAAATTTTTGCTTCCACCATTTGTTTAGTACATCAAACAGTTCATCTGAGTATGTAAGAACTGGATGTACAGTACCAAGCTCCTGCTCTGTTGGCATTCAGGGACAAAACACATCAGCCTAAAATCCTTGAGGTCAGAGGAGTGCTGATAACTTATGCCTTGAAAGCCTGAGCTATCATAGGCAGTACTAAGTGGCCATTCTGTGAAGTACAAGAAATAAGCCAGCAGCACAGGGCCAGCAAAGAACTGGCATGGCTATTGCTAGAAAGGTGTTACTTCATCTGTGCCCCATAGATCAGAAATTTGGAGGCAGAGGAGGCAGAAAGTTGTATGTCTGAAACAGTCATATAGAACAATACAATGACAATCACACAGGTTCTTTGAATTAAAAAATTACAGGTTTTGTTTTGTTTCAAATAAAACACTAATTCCACATCAATAGTAAACACCTGCAATACTACAAGTGGCAGGACAGAGGGAAGAAGCTGGCCCAGAATACAAAAGCATTAGAATGGAAAGCAAATTAAGAGGTGCTTATATATGGATGGTGTTAAAGCCTGGGAACAGTAAATGAGGAACACTCCAGTCAGTTATAGAAAGACTTAGATCATTTAGGAGCTAATGGCAAAGACAGTTCAAAGCTGACAAACACAAAATAATGAGGACTTTTAAGTATCTCATGCGCTCTGTGAATCTTAAAATGCACAGATTAAAAAGGTAAGGAAATCCAAAGAGACAATCTAAGGGTTGTTTTGTTTTTTCTGTTCTGGAAATGCAGAGCAAAATGCAAAACCTTTCCCGAGAATTACTGAGTTAAGTAAATGGCCTTACACTGAGAAGAAATTTGGACAAAGTAATAAAATTTTTCAGTAGGTAGCATAAAATCTAAGGGGAACAGAAAGAATGATTTAGAAAGAAATAATCTGAAATCAACAGAAGTAGGCATCCTGGCTAGTTATGTATTCTTGAAGATTATAATAAACACGTGAACTCCTTTGTAGATCTAGCCTTCAAGCAGTTACAAGTCTGGTTTCATTTAGAAGTCAATATACTTACGAGTGCATGTGCTTAAATCCTCTTTCACAGCAAGACTAAGGCTCCTGAGTCACTTCAGTGTTTTGGAAAATACCAATTAGTGCACAAACACAATATCTTACAAAATCCATACCAATCAGAGCAAAAATTTCAGAGCTTACAGCATCCTACTGCTCATAACAGAGCAAAGCAGATCTACCGTTACCTGTCCGGTGTTTAATTAGGTGATCTAATCTTTTGCTCATTTCCTAAAACCATGTTTCTTACAAAATAAGGCAGATCATGTGGGTTCCAGCAGATCCTCACTATCACTTTCTTCTTCCAAGAACGCAAGAGTCCAGAGTCTCTTCCTCCACAGTGGAGTTACTCAACAAAAATAAAGAGGTACAGTTTTCACAGGATCTTTTGCACTGTGAAGTCCTACTTGGGGGCCAACTGACACTTCTCCAAGCTGACCAGTCTACTTCTACATTGCAGGTAGACATTCAAGGACGTTCTGAATATTTCCAATGCTTAATTAAAGCACTGAACTGTGAATTACATGCTTTTAGTCTCACAGCCTATCGAACCCAACCATTCGATACAACTAACACAATGGTTGGTTAGCATATATTAAAGAACATTGACAGAAACTTTACTGAGCTCCTACAGCATAATGCACAAATTATTTGGCCAAACATCATCAAGCTTTGCTTAATAATCTTGTAGCATTTGGCAAACATTAAATTTAATAAGGCACTTATTGAACAAAGTCTTTCTTTGAGATATAATAAAATACATGCTCACCCTTAGAATTACATAAGATGAAGAAAACAGAGTGACTAAAAGACCTCAGAAGC